>OOFC01001466.1:37848-49589 GCA_900323345.1 Pseudochromis fuscus | reverse complement strand
GCCTGGCCAATCAGACCCTCCTACATTCTGTTCGAATGCAGAAGGGTCTGGCACCGGAGGCATTGCCAGTCTTTTCATGAGCAAACTTTGGGACGGACCAATTACATGCCCCTGTTGTTGACGCGTCATACTCAGAAGCCGGAACAAGCTTCTCCCAAATCAAAACATTGAAAATGTCGGACATGGCTGCCGTACGAGTGTTTGCTCTAGCTTCGGTCTATCTGAACCGAGTGTGCAATGACGCCTCGTATCCGTAATTTTTTAAGAACAAAATCGACAGCTGTCATTAATGTTAGTCCTCTCTCCTCCGTTTGCCATAGCTCCACTCGTTTGTTTTCATGGTGCGGCTACACGCGCGAGCGTCTCACACTTTGTGCGTCACATTCGACTTCTGTGATTGGTTCCCTCTCAGCTTGCTAGGCCCGCCCTCGAAATGAGAGACAACGGTGCAGCTCCAGGCCCTCACGTCTTTGTAAAGTATTCTTTCAAAGCGTGTTGGGCCTGGTTGATCAGGTAACTGTCTTATACACATTAGGCAGCGTAATCGGCCTCAAGGGTTAGAAACCAATGGGTGTCCAGGTTGTCCAATCTATATAGAGTTTCTGGTCTTCAGCTAGCTCTGTATATTCAGTATAGACATCATGATGGAGGTGAAGAGGCCGAAGAGGACATGCTGTGCAGGAAACTAAGAAGAGAAGATAAGGTGATGAGCATAAATCAGCTCATTTCAACAGAGGTTTAGCTGCTAGCTGGATGTCTTAAAACAGTGGTGCAAAAAAAATAAAACACTTGTAAATTAGCAGTCATGAAAAGCACCATTTCCTGCATCATGTTCCTTAAAGTTTGCTCATTAACACAGTCAGATTTTAAGCAGACAAACCAAAGGTGTAAAAACACTCCACTTCTCAGGGTGTTAGAAGACTTTCTTGAATCTCTGCAGACTGCTTCACATCTTGTGTTAAAACAGTGAATTGTTTACACTTTCATACTGATTAAACAATTATTAGAAACAGTGTTAATTAGCGACTTTCCGACATGCTGCTAGGTTTTGAAGTTCACTACAGTTGAAATAACTTCTCATTGAATTCGAGCTAAGAAAAAGCTTATTTCCCCCAAAAGGTCAAACTCTTCTGTTCACCCAGTCACAATACTTTTTTTTTTTTAATGGAGGCAGTTTGATTACAAACAGCTTTTTTCTTCACCATTACATCACCGCTTCAGAGTAACTCACACCACTGCCTCTGAATGTGCCCATGTAGACGCAGCCATCTCCTTTGATCGTCGGCGTGTGTAACTGTCTGTGTGTGCATGTGTGTACAAGAGATCGAGTGACACCTCAACAAGTGAGGCTCATGAATATTAATAGGGGCCTCATGAATATTCAGAGGGCGGCCTATGAATATTTAAACCATGATGGAGCATGTGGCCGGGTGACTAGACAGCCACAGACAAGAAACAGACAAATAGACCTCCTCCTTGCAGCGAGGCGCCGCAGCACGGCCGTCCTTTAAAGCCACATTAATTCTAATTAAGAATACATAATTTTCATGATTTTGTTTTCATGTAAACTACGGCTTGGGATAAGAGTAATGGTTTTTGCGTTGCTTTGCCGTGCACTGCCAGCTTCTCTATTCAAATGAGGTAATCCTGCTGAGTGGAGGCTTCCTAATTCAAACCCTGAAAACTGTCCACATTATAAAGGTGATACAAAAATACAGAAAAGATTTATAGACATAAGAAAAACAATATGTATTTTGCCAAAGTTAAATCTGTTTGCTATACTTTCGTGGTATTTAATCATATCTTCTTTTACGCCTGTATATCTAGTTTGGTTTGTTTGTTTCTTATAATTCTTGTTTCACATAATTCTGCTGATCTAAATATAATGAATTATCTAAAGTCATCACAGCAAAACTGTCAAGACTTTATTCTTTAGAGGTGACAACTACATCACAAGTGGCTTGTATATGTATAGATATGATGATATAACTATACCTACCTACAGATGCAACCATTTTGAGCTCCACCGGAGATATCACACTACATTCTCCTATATGTTAACATCCCTACAGAAGCTCATTTTTAAGTGATGAAAGATCCTCTGGAAAGGTTACATCTTAAAATAGCATTTAATCTCCCTAGAGTCAGAGATCTGCATCACAACAGGAGTTCACACTCATATCACTACTCTCATTGGTAGGATGCAGGCAGATGTCACTGACTGTAAATGAATCTGAAGGTGGTCAATTTGTTAAAGAAGTGTGGTGAGAACAGAGTGAATTGTAGAGAAGGTGTCACTGATTTCACCATGACGGACTAGTGTAATTAGAGATATTATGCACTGCCCTCCCCCTACACCCACATTAGAAAGAAAGACATTAACCTAATTGAAAAGAGGCTGATGCTCCTCTATCCATATCTGAACTGTACATATATCTAGTGCAATCTGATGTGTAAAAACTAAGCAAGAAACAACAACCAAAAAAAAAAAACTACAACACAAAGCCCTGTTCAAACACCCGAGGGCAAGTGGATGATGAATTTAGATGCGGCAGTGCGTCAGCAGTCAGAATTACAAAACTATGAGCACAGTGAGGAGGAATAATAGGGGTTCAAACGTGGGCTGGGCAGAGAGTGCGCACTCAGATTGTGCCAGTGCAGAGCTGAAGCGGCTCAGGAGCAGCATCAGCACGAAGAATCCACCCGGCTGGTTTTATTTTCTGATCAATGACTGTGACTCACTGAGGATCACCTTCCTCTACATGGAAATGATCCAAGACGCTCTGTGGACGAAACTTGATGTGCGTAAATGTGACCACCTACACACACACACACACAATCTGTATTAGAGTGTATAAGACAATGTGTGTGAAGGTGAAGGAAGTGCACCTGTTAAGTGATAGACCTCGGCCGTGTGATGGCTGTGTGGGTTTGTGGTCTATAACGGATGTTTGACAGGCGGATGAGCTCTGGCTCTCTCACACGCTGCTTCCTCCACACACTCTCCCCTCCTCTGCCTGTCTTCTCATCTCTTTAGGCGGTGGGCGTAAACTCCCTCCTTTTTCCTCCTAAACGCCGTCTTTCCATCTCCACTCTTCTTCCCTCCTGCTCCTCCGTTGCGTCTGTGCACGTTGTTTTCGCTGATTGCGAGTTTGACAGGTCTTCAGAGGGAGAAACACAGAGGGAGAGGAATCAAACAATCTCCTCAATTAGACAGCCCACACAAACGTACGTCTGAACTCTATACCATCTTCATCAGTTGTCGCAGTTTTCATCTTTCAGTCGCAGACACCTTTGTTCCCGAGTTGAAAACACACTGTTCACAACAAAGGCAGAGAAAACCATTTAGCTTTGAAGAACAGGGAGCCGCGACAAGCTTTTAAGGTTTATTTGCATCGAGAGGAGGGAGTCTCTCTGCTTTTTCTGCCTTAATTGACCCATCAGTTTGCCTGAAATTTGCAAAGTCTACACAGCCGGCCATTGATGTGAGGGCATTCACAATGCAAATGGTTCCCTGACTGATTCTGATGTAAGATTTAATAAAATCTCACATGTAAAGGGGCTAAAAAATTTCTGCAGTTTAAATGCAATTAACCGTGAAGAGATGGAGATGGGGGAAGTTGCTGGGACGGTGTGGAGCTGTGCAATAATTACACATCTGCAAACATTTTAAATCAAAAGTCCAGTCAGGTTTTTTGATGTAGGGAATAATAAGTGTGCAGGATTGAGACTCGATCTTATGTCACACAGCAGACTTTGAGCTGTCACGATGGCAGAGAAACACACACACACATGAAGTAAAGAGGGAGGCTACAAAGGAAGAGAAAGTAAAACCCAGGAAGCAAAGAGGAGCTGAGACAGAAGAAGAAGTCCACACAGAAGCTGTGGACAGTCAACAATGGGATGAGTCAATACTGTAGTAATACTGTGGTGCAGTGCAGCAGACCTGGAGGGGCTCAGACCTGTTGATGCAATCAGTGGTGGATGTCTCCACTTTTCACTTTGCTCCCATCAGTCTCCTCTCCACTTGGCTGTCAACCTCTTGCACCCCCCTCCCCCCTCCTCCCTTCCTCTCTCCTCCGACTCCCCCATCTTTCCTTCCTCCCACAACTCCTGCCTTCCTCTCTCGTCCTCGCTCATTACGTATGTTGCTGGGAAAAGAAAACGATGGTTCTGCAAAAGTCGGTTCCTGGGAGATAAAAATATATAAACCCCAGCCTTATTCTCACACGTCCTTCACACTGTCTCATTGTGCTGTTTAAGTCTTTCTTTTGCAATTCTTTTCTTAACATTTTATGTAACTGTGAAACACACTGGATGGAGATACAGACTGAATTATTGAATCCCAACATTTATGTCTAGAAATGTTTATGGGCTCAGTGCAAGTTGACAATTATGGCAGATTTCTGGTTGGATTGCAGTGACAAACTTTCTTTCTGCTTCCATTTTATTCCTCTTCCATCTTCTTTCTTTCCCACACATACTGTACATCCTCCTCCTCCTCCTCCTCCTCTCTGTCTCCCATCATCAGGAACTCATCTTATCTTATCCTCCCTCTTTACGATCATCTTCATTTCTTCCCTCCTTCCTTCCCTCTAATTCTCTTAATTATTTCCTCTCTTTGTCACTCTATCTTTCACCGTGTCCTGACTCTGGTCCTGTATTTTTGACCTGGAAGCCTCAGAGCTTCTTCTCTCAGCCGTGGGCATCATGACCATAAGCTGAGTCGCAAGGCTATTTATATTTGTTCCTAATGAGGTGAGATTTCTCTCCGCCATAGCAACGGTCTCTATGGATACCCTGCACTTGGATACCAGATCCCATCCTGTTTTAAATGTCTTATTATGGGCTGCGCCTTCCCCTGTGTGTCGTAGCCTAATTAATTCTGAATTATCGCCCTTCACTGTGCGAACGGCGTAGAAATCACCTTAAATTATCACCCTGCCGACGACATCAGCACGAGTTTGCATCAGAAACACAGATTAAGAGTTCAACTGGTCAATTTGCTGCATCAAGTAGATCAATATTAAAGCACTTAGGCACACAACCTGCTGCACAGCTCAGTTTTTTAAATCATCAACTTCTGCAACAAGCAGAGGAGAGCAGGGACCTCTACAGGTGCTCTCATTATTTGTTCTGAAACACACACACACACATGCACACACAGGAGGAGTATCTGTCTCCTGTGCAGTGTGAGACGCTGATGGGTGTGCTATTGATCAGGTCTGAGGCAAGTGAGGAGCCGGTTGCAGCACAAGACCCAGGCAGCCGAGCTCAGATCATTAGAGGCGCTCTCTGTGACTGGGGTCACACAGGTGTTGAGACCGACCATCTCATTTCCTGCCACAAGGCGAGACAGCCAATCAATAAGACGACAGAGCAACTTCTTGAGAATCCCACAGCGCTGCGAACACACACACACACACACTCACACACACACACACACCTATACAAACACACACAGCGACAGTGGCTGGTCGGTGTGTTTTTGTATTTACAGTAACACTTGGAAATGTTCCCTGCTTTCTCCTGATGACAGACGCTCTGAGACAGCTGCATGCACATGTACTCACACAGGTACACACACACACACAGGCACACACAGCCTGACAGGTGCTGCATTGTTATGGCATGTCCAACTCTGGCAGCTTGTTTTCCTCAGACCTCTCACCCTGTGTGATGACTCAGAGACGGGGAGATGAAAGGAGAGGCAGGGACAGGGGGGGAGGAGAGGAGAGGAGCTGGGGGGAGTGACAGGAGGGAACGTGGGGCCTGAGATAGCTTGAGCGTAAGAAGGTTAAGTAAATCATATCATTAATGCTATGTTAAGAGATTGCTTTGACCTCTGCTTGGCTGTCTGCATATGCAAATGTGTGTGTATGTGTCTGGCCTTTGTCCCACTAAAGCAGGTGGCAGCAATGACGTCCGTCTTCTTCCCAGCATACACGCACACACACTTTCGCTCTGTGCTCTCTGGTGTCGGTCCCACTAGATCCTATCGTGCTTGAAATTCACTCATCATATCGGGTGGCCTCACTGTGCCGCTCGCTGACACAAATGCGTGCACGCATGCAAAGACACCCACACAAGGCGCACACAACACGCAGGAACACAGCGCGGTGGACTGACTTGATTATACAAGCGGAGCAGCTCAACCTGACAGAGGAACAGGCACCAAAAAGGAAACACGAAAAGAATATAAAAGGCTTATTTGCCCGTGTTGTATAAGCATGTTTCATCTTCCCACTCTCGCCTACCCTCACCCACACAGGTTAGATCCAATAGCTGGTGCCAGGCCTCTCTATCTTGCAACACAAACATCTCCATGTGAAGGAATATTGCAGTCGAGTTCTTTTTCATAATCTCTTCCCTCTACACCCACACATGCACATAGTGAGGGGGTGAGAGGGAGACGAGGGGGGGTTAAAAAAAAAAAAAAGGAAAGGAAAGGAAAGGAAAGCTGGTAAAAGAAAATGAAAAGAGAAGAGGTGAGGAGAGGGGAGGGGGGAGAGAGGAAGAGAAGTGCTCATGAGAGCCAGAAGGTAGTTGTTATAGTAACTGTGTCTCTATACCTGTCAATCAGAGCTATTTCAGGCATCTCGCTTCTATAGAAAAAAGCAACAACAAAAAAAATCCCCTGCACATACCAGGGCAGGAGAGCTGCTGCTGAGGCAAAATTATCAAGCAACGCACACGCACTGACACTAGCAACTTGTAAGCTGATAGATAGCTGATTAAATTAACACCTTAAATGAGATTTCAGCACTATGTCATTCTTTTTTTTTTTTTTATAATCTCACATTCCTCCTTCACAGTGCACTTTATGAAGGGAAGGAGAAAAGTTGAATCACAACCTGCAGTCATTGCAACAGACTTTCTGCGGCTACACCACAATAAAGATGACACGGTACAAACAGGCAGATCAGAGCAGCGTGTTCCTCCTATCAGATGAAGTGAAGTACCCCCTCATTGACACCACTCTTCATGCAGTTCAGTCCAGTTCAACTCGACGGGATTAAACACTATCAATTGCTTTAATAGTATTTTACATATCTGTTGGTTTGGTCTCCGTTTCTCATCGCAGCTACTTGGACATTTCAATGATTTTATCCATTACTTTTGGTCTCCTGTTATTACAATTTATGTTTCAGGAATCGTCTAATGATGAAGAAATGTCTTTGAGACGGAGGATGAAGAAGAAGAAGAAAGTAACAGGTGCAAAACAGTGAAATGTTTCAGCTCTTTGGGTAAAATCATAGACTGTAGATGGGATGGATGAAGCTAACATGAGATGATCTGGTGGTTTGTGGACTTGAAGCCAGGAGTTTGACATATGAACATCACTATGTTGGTTGTTTGAAGCCGGAAGTGACCATATTTGGAAATGAAGGGAGGCGTTAGGGGCGGGTCTGAACCTTGAACCCGAGACCCCAATGTGTATGAGATTGTAGTCTAGTCTCACTGAACACCAGCCCTGTCAATCAACTCACCACACCCCTAAATCTTCATCTTTCTGAAACTATTATCTACTAATGACATCAAAATGACTAGTGGCCATCGGGGGTATTACATCTTCTCTCATTTTTGAATTTATAACTGTCATCTTAATTAATCTTGTTGAAAAACCAGACACACACACACACACACAGGTTGATAATGTCTAAAATCAGAGACAATATGGTAAAGATCAGACATACACCTTGGCTGATGTTTGTGCTCTCTGAGTGCTTTCTAGTTAAAAGTAATGGCTCCAGGTATCGTTACTTTTTCATTATCGTGTACGTTTTTACTTTAACAGTTTACATTTATCTAGCTAACAATTTAACTGCTGGTATTCACAGTCTCAATGATTTATTCATCACATCTAACTTATCAAGATTTATTCATTAGCTGCTTTTAGCTATTGGAGCAATTTATTCATTACTTTTCCACGGTTACACCTTTTTTAATAATAGCTGATTAGCATTAATCAGTCACCTAAGTGCTTAATTACCTTTAGTGTTTTATTTAAACTACAGTGTGTATTCGTTTTTTGTGGTAGCCATTATAACTATGATTTATCCATTAGCTGGTTTGGCTATTAGGCTACATATGGTTTACTTCTACTAGTTTACCAATGACCTAAATCTGAAAAATCACTCAGATAGTTAAATGATATTCACTAATATTATAAGTCTATTCCAAAGCTTTATTTATTATTTTTCGGCAGCCATTATGATTAATTTCGCCATGAACTACTCTTGGCTGATCAACCATAGTTAAACTTTGCTTCTAACTAATCATTTAAACTAGTGCAATTAAATGTTTCAGATATTTATTGTAACTACTCCATTCGTTTATCATGCCCCACACCCAGTATAGGTGTTGCAGTTGACTTTATACAGTACATGTATTAACTGTAATGATTTGAGCTTCCCACACACCCCGGGGTAGATGAAGCGTAGCCCCCGATGTAGGAGAAGCTCAGGGTTTGTGACTGTTTGTACAAAAGAGTTCCTGTAATCTTGTATTTCTTTGTAATTATCAACATCACAGCCAAAGAAAACCCTTGATTCAGCCCTTATTTTGGACAAACACATGGTGAGGAGGAGAGAAAAGCGACGAGAGAAAAGAGTGGAGGAGTAAGAATAGTGTGAGCACCAATATGGCTGAGTGCTGAGTTTGGGAGCCATTAGGCAGAAGGTAATTAATACCTGTCACTGCAGTGCTCTGTTCGCTGCCTTTATTCTGTTTCAGACCAATTAAAATATGACACTCCTTCGGTGGAGAACGTCTTGTTAAAATTAAGCGCCTGAGACGCACGGACACCTTTGATAAACACATCCATAGCTACAATTGGCTTTGGCAGCGACGGCATGCAGTATAGATAGATAGATAGAGAGGGAGAGAGGAGCAACATGGCAGTGTGTATGTGTTGTGTCACTTCCAGTAGGAGATGTGAGCTGTTAGATCTGATTAAAAGTGTGTATCCTTGTGAATTTCACTCTCAAACACACACACACCAACCGTACACACACTGGAGACTGACGTAATGTTATGAGACGTTTATGAGCCAAGGGATACTGACCAGTGTAGATAACTCACTGCCAACCATTTGCAGCTTGGACAGCAAGGACAGACGAATGGTAAGCAAAAGCAGATGAGCCAGGGGAGAAGTGGGAAAAAAAAAAAGGAGGAGAGAGCAGCTGAGGATATAAAAAGACAGGTGGTGTACGGGAAAAAAGCTTAAGAGCAAAGCAAAATATGATGAAGAGAGTGTGATAGGAAGGAAAACAAAAGGATGGGGGAGAGCGCTCAGGGAAAATTAAGTGAAATATGGTGGGTTTAAAAAAAAAAAAAAGAAGAGTTGTGGTGATAGGAACTCGAAAAGACAGATTAGACAGAGAGAAGAGAGGGGAAAATGGAGAGAGGTGGAGTGATGGATGCAGGCAGGGGACCAGCAGCTCTCTGCCAACATCTCCATGCATCCTTCCAGACATCATACTGCGCTGCCATCTGCCTCCCTGCCACACACACACAGAAACACACACACACACACAGGGAGGAGATATGTGAAATCATTAGCGTCTCCTGACACTGAATAAATATCTGAGGATGAAATCTGTCTGTGGAGAAATCACCTGCGGGGAAATATGATTGGATGAGATCACGACCTCACTGGAACGTAATTTGCATGCCATCTAAATGGGATCTGCCCCCAGTGCTCGGGGGGGTCAAAAGGCTTCCGATTAGTTGGATAGGACAACTCACTCCCTGATTGGCTGAAAGAAGCAACAATGGCAGGTGAAGTGGCGCTCTCCCTCCCCCAGTGAGCGGCAGGACTGCCCTCTTCTGGCTGCTTTACAAATCTCCACAAACATTTGAAGACGGACACGTTGTGACTGGCAGTTGTTTTGTTTTTTTAATCACATTAGAGCCGAGGAATAAAAATAAACACAAAGAGCATGAGAGTGCAGCACACAGAGTGTCTTGGTTAACCACATACATAGTCTTATTTATACATATATTTATATAATAGAACCGTTTCTCCCACTTGAACAGCCTGATTGTGACACAGAAATAAACCCACATTCCCTGGGTGAGAAAGACAGAGAGAAAGAAAGAAGAGAGCAGAAGTCTCAACAGTCATCATCTACATTAGAAAACCTACAGGCCATAATTTTTATAGGTTTATACATCAGCGAGGCATCAGTATTCATTACAAAAATAGGAATATAGTTGATATAGAAGCAGTGGGGGTTGATTGAGTGGGCAGGGGGGAGTGAGGATGTGGCTGTGCCCTCCCATCAGTGGTATGACCAGTAACGACCACCCATCCAACACACACACACTGACACTCACACTCACACACACTCCCAAACCAGGAAATGAAGAGCCATTCTGGGATCCTGTGCGCCTCCATGAGTGTTGTACAGCAGTCCAGCTCAGCCAAAGAGTCAGTTATCAATGGAAACGGGTTAGGATTTAAATTAAACCATCAACAGAACTGTTAGAAAATGAGTACATAAAAAATAAACCTCACGGGTCAGGAGGAGCGGGGTTAATGCTCTGAAGAGAGTTGAGCTAGTTTAAGAAAAGTGCTGTCCAAATCCAGAAAACATGAGGTCGAGGGCGAGATGAGGACAAAAAAATACAGCAAAATATTAAAGGTTTTCAGGGAGAAGTGCAAAGAGCAGCTCGGAGCCCCCCCTTCATACAGCTGCTGTTAGTGATAGAAAACAAAGTAGAAGAGTGAGTGGGGCTGATGGAGATGAAGTGTTATTGCTGGGGACATTTTTTTATTTGGTGTTAACATGTGAGACGAGGATGGAGGAGATGAAGAGCAGAGTTATTGCTGAGGGTAGTAGGGCTGCTGCTGAGGGGGCTGCGCTGGGTAACCAGGGTAACCAGGCTGTCCTGCCGGAGGGGCTGCTGGGTATCCTCCCTGTCCTGGGGCCGCCTGGTAGTGCATGTAGGGCATGTTGGGCATGTTGTACTGCATGCCATAGGGGTTGTAGCCCATAGGCATCTGGAAGTACCTGCATGGACACAACAGCAGACAAATAAATGTGAGAGAGGTTCAACCTTCACATATTAACATGTATGCAACCAAATGTGGTGGTTTCAGTGTAGCCAAACTAAACTAAGGTACTGACGGTAGTAATCAAGAAATAAGATATATCAAGATTTGTAATTGTTCTGTGTTTGCTGAGAATCAGTGAAGACTTCATTTTCAGTGGCAGCTGAATAAATGAACCTGCAGCTGATAAAGATGCAAACAATAGATCTGACTTGACTTTTACACCTAGTTACAACACAACACTAAAGATCTGTGGACTGAATTATTCACTTGAAGAGCCTGAAAATGTCATTTCAATATGCATAAATAATCAACTGGAGGGTTTTCAGCAAACTGATGTGATCAGTCTGGTCATTTCTCCAGAGAGGAGTCACCAATCTAAGAAAACACACAGCCCACTTGCAGCTGGCGATTCAGACCAATCGATGCCGCTCTTCACTGGCACATCAGCCAAGTTTCATTATTTAGATCAAGTGTTTTTTTTATTGTAAAAGGGACAAATGAAAACTGTCCACTCACTCTTGATGTTAATGTACAGAGTTCTGTGGGTGACTGTTGAAAGGTCTGGATGTTGGGATGGAAAACTCACCCTGGGTAGCCTTGGTAGGAGGGGTAAGGTGGCCCCTGTGCCTGGGTGGGTGGTGCCATAGGCGGCGGGTTGTTGGTGGGAGGACCAGTGGGT
>OOFC01001466.1:6096-37566 GCA_900323345.1 Pseudochromis fuscus | reverse complement strand
TTTGTGGCTGCTTACAAAGACGGTCCTGGGTGCTGGGGTCGGGCCACCGGGAGCAGCAGGGGCAGCGGGGGTGCTCTGATAAGCGGGGACGTTGAAGGATGGAGCGCTGGGCTCTCGAGCGATGCTCTGCTGCAGCTCCCTGGAAACAGAATTCAAACATCATCTATTGTGGCCGCTCAGGTGACCCCAGGAGTAATTCATTTATTACAACCTCAACATGAGATTAATAAACGTCTACTGCAACACATCCTGAAACTAAACCCCACCCCCCCCATCAGTGAGTACGTACTTTAGAAGTTCGTCCCGCTCTGTCTTGCGAGCAAAAACGATGTCGCTGCATTTGTTCTGGAACTTAAGCAGGATTTCTGTCAAGTCGTTGTAGAACTGAGGAGGGAGAAACAAAAGGGGACAAACATAAATCACCTGGTTTGCAAACCACCATGATACACACACACAAAAAACAAACAAAAGTAGAAAGTTTCTGAGGAGATTCTCATTACTGCAGCACAGTTCATGCCTGTGTGCTGGCGTTGTGCTGAGTGAGTACCTTGGTGCCTTCGCGCAGGTTGTTGCTGATCTCAACGTAGCTGTCGTGGGCTGAAGCCAGCTTCTTCAGGACCTCCTCTCTCTGGTTGGCCTCTGTGTTGGACTGCTTCAGACTGCTGAACTCCTGGTGGGACGTCTGGAGGAAGATCACAGGTCCATAAAAAAAAATAAGTTCACAGTGATATTGTTTGAAGTAGTGAACTAGAAATCATCGAGTCTTCTCTCTGCAGCTGCTGTGTGAACTCTGTGAACTGTTTGTATGTGGTTTGAAGTAGGTAACGCTTCGTGGATTCCTGTACAATAAACCACCCTTTTGTTTGCTCTACTATGAGCAGACACATGACCTAAATAAGAAACGAACAACAGGCCATGCTGTTGAATCTGGATTCATGTGTGTTTACCTGTACTTGTCCCAGCAGCTCCTCCTGTTTGCGGAGGCTGGCCTGCACCCTCTGGTTGTAGCTGCTGTACAACTGGTCGAGCTGGCCGAGCGACAGCTGCTCCTCATTGATGGCTCCGTCCTGGGCGAGCGCCGTCAGGAAGGTGGCAGACATGTCGAAGGTCACGCCCTTGATTTCTCCCTCCAGCACCTCCCTCTCCTTCTTCACCTCGTCCAGCTGTGAGAGCTGGGAGCGCAGCACATTCACCACCTGCAGGTGAACGTACACACGACATCCTGACTTTTCCCAATTATTTTTCCATTCATTGCACAATCTTACATTTATTGCTGACCTCTCACCCTGCTCGTAATAAGTGCAGTCTACAGCACATCTCCACACCTTTTTGTTTCTCACTGTAGCTGGAGAGACGTGCACTGCTTTCTCGCTCTTTCCGAGTTCTGCTTGCTTAGTTATTTAAGCTCCCCAGTGAAACACAACGCTAAGTCAGCAAACAAAATGAAAAATGGAGCTGCTGTGGGGACGAGGGAAAGGGCCATAAAGCACACGATGTCCACCGGGTGTTTCTGTGCAGCAGGAGTCTGTGTTTGTGACACACAAACTGCCTGGGGATGCGGTGCCAGGCCCTCAACTCCAAAACTAACCACAACAATACAAACTGACTTCATCTGTTCATACAAACAAAGACAAAGACATCGGACAGACCTCGCTGCCCTGCAGGGTCTTGGTCGGGTTGGCAGAGGGGATGGCGGCGTTGAGCTCATTCTCGGGTTTACACAGCAGGGCGATCATTTCACAGTGGGTGTTGTAGCGGTCCTTCACCACCTGGTCGGCCTGCACGGCCTTGTCCAAGATGTTGCGGAAGTTGGCACCCTCTGTGTGAGAGCAGAGACGTGGTCACAGACAGGAACCACACCTGGTGAAAAACTAACAAAGGTGATGAGTTTTCATGGCGTACCTGCACGAAGGGGCTTGTACAGGTCTCCAGAGGGGGTTCTGTTCCAGCGCTGGTTGAACTTGGTTCTCAGCTCGTTGTCTGTTGTTTCTTCATCATCCAGCATCTTCAGAGACTGATGGACAAAAACGCAAACATGCATCAGAAACAGTGTTGTGTTTCTTACAAAACAAAACATACACACAGGCCAAGAAGTGCTAAGATGATGTAACAGCGACTTCAGGGGTCCGATCCAGAAAGGAGGTTTAACAAACTGAGTTTATCCCTGAACTCTGAGTTAATCCAAAAACTGCACCCTTCCAGAATCGCTCCTCTGAGCTGGTTCAATCAGCACTGAGTATGTCCACATTGTCAGTGGAGCTCTGATACAATAAGTCACCATGGCAACCGGTGTAAACAAACCAAAGCTAGAGGAGTTAATGCTGCTTATGTCCAATAGGAAGCATTTTAAGGAAAAAGAAGAAAGAGTTACTACTGTTACAGCAGTGACTCTGAAATATTTTTGAAATATGAAAATAAAGCTCAAACAGAGGAGGCAAATTTCTGCCTAGGATTTTAGGATTATGATTGCACCTCACTTTGGTTACTGCGGTAACTCGGACTTTAAGTTACCTTTCTTTCAGGAACTGAAAACCAGGTTTTCCTCATCTCAGGGTTAACAAACTCCAATTTATCACACTTTATATCTCGTACCCATAGACTGTATTGTACCCATGTTGTCTGGTGTGTTGGATCTTACAGGATATGGAAAAATCTCTCTTTTGTCCCTCTACATTGTCTGTCTCTACAGCCAAAGGCCACGCACCCAGTCGGCACAGTGTTTCATACCAGTTATCAAACTGCCACAACTGTGTTAAAATCCAAAGCTTGACTGGTGTACCAAGGAAACACGTGGCAGGCAACAGGAAGTTCTGTAGCATCATGTGAGAGGCTCTGTGCTCAAGTATGAGCAGAACTCACTGTATATGTACTCAACCACGTGGCCCGTGCTGCCCTGCTGCTTGTTGCCAACAGCAGTAAAATGTTGAGTGGCAAACTGTCACTCGTGTAAAAGTTGGTACAAAAAAGATTAATTGTTCTCAAATGATTTTCTTTGAGGGTTTCAGCATCACATTCATGGGTTTCACAACTAAAAAGTCAAGACTGGAGTTTGAATTAAAAGCAAACAAACAAAATTATATTATTCTACATTTGGCTGCAGTGCTGTACTCTTTAGTTTTTTCTTCCTTCAGTTTTGGCTCTTTGTTTTTTTTTCAACCCAAGTGACTACTTTTGGGGAAAATTGGGGCATTTTGGTTTTGGACTTTTCAACTGTGCCAACAAACTTGGAAGCAGATTGTGTATTATGTTTTATGTTTTTCCTGCCGTCTGTTTATATTTTTGTCAGCAAGATGTTTGATAAATGTGTTGGCTGAAGCTGGTGGACAGACAGTCCTTGGCCCAAAGATCAGTGGATTAGATTTCTGTGATGATCCTGATCTGGGATTTCCGCCATTAGGAACGATTAAGAGTTTTCATTATTAATGCGCTGTTTTAGTAGCGGTGGTAGAAAACTCCAGCGTTCATGGTGTCCAAGCTCTAACTAACTAACTAACAGCGTTGGATTCATCAGCTTCTTTGTCAAGAAAGTGAAGGCATATGACAAACAATCTGTTGAGAGCTTGGATTATTAGAAGTGTTTTCTTTACTTTGTAGAGTGGATTTAGTTTTACAATGAGCAGCGAGCTGAGGCCACTGCTGTGTGCTGTAGTAAGACATTTATAATTCACTGTGTTTCTGTGTGTCTCTACCACTGACCTCGTCCAGGATCTCTCGGTTGCGGGTCAATAGCTCCGGCAGGTCTTTGATTAGCTGCTCGATGCTCTGCAGCCCTCCCTGCTGCACAATGGATCTGGCTTTCTCAGCAATGGATTGTGGGATGGAGTCTCCTGACAGATCCTCCAGAGCAGCTGGCAGGTTTAGGGAAGCCAACACCCTGATGGAGTTACACATCATCTGTCGGTTATTATGGCTTCTCAAACATCGACATGCGCCTCGTTACCACAACAACAACAAAAAAAATGCTTTCAGAAAGTTCAATTTGAGTTGCAACTTGAGAAATTTCACATTTTTAAAATTTGTCTTTGCAAATATTTCATCTTTTTCTTGGATGAAATACGCCAAATCATCAAAACACTTATTAGTGGCTGTCTGACTGGTGACTGGACTCATGGGGCTGCACTCAAAGTACTTTTATCAACATTTTAATGGGACGTGGCGCATTATTAGGTTATGAATTTTTTAATATACGCACAGAAGCACTTACACACACAGGAAGACACTGACATTACACAGTATCATGCAGCTGCAGACAAACTCATACAGATACAGACAGACCCTGTTCACACTGGGTTTTAAGATGAGTCTTGGGTGATCAGATCACAAGTGGATAGCTGAAACACCCCTGTGTTCACACCTGTATTTAAAAAGTGGCTCTGAACTGCCCTGCTGGCCATTAGCGTTTGGATGTTACTATAGCAACATCAGGGACCGTGCAATTTTTACATCACTCACCAGAAGAGCGCCACTTTTTGTGACGCTCAAGACTCAAAAACTATTGTACATGTACGAGGGACAACACCTTATTTTTGTATTTAGCGCTGTCCACTTGTGATCCGCTCACCCGAGATGCATTTGAAGTGTGGTTTTAAAATGATACAGCGTACCCGTTGCAGAGATTGGTCGCCTCTCTCATCGTTCCCACCAGTCTGTTGACGGTCTCCCCCTTCCTCTGGTTGTAAACGTTCATGGACTGCTGCACCGCCATGGGAACCATCTTCTCAAACAAATCTGAAGACAAAAGATCAACACAGACAACTGGTTTAAAAAAAAACAAAAGTCAGTGTGTGTGGTAGATGAGAGCCCATCTGTTGTAAAAGGAATAAAATACAGAGGGTTCACGCTGTAATTGACTGCTGTTTGTAAAGTCTTTGAATGAGAAGCTGCTTCAGAAATATTCAACTCGGAGCGTTTTTACAATGTCAAGTGGAAACACAGGATGATTTAACACATAGTGACTGATAAAAACAATTCATTATGATGGCTGTGCGACCTCTCACTCTGTCACAATATTACTACAAGAAGCTGCAGTGATGCGAGAAAATCTGCTTAGAGAAGAGTGAACTGGGCAAAGCAAAAGGTGATCAAAGTCATGGCTGCAGCTGACTAATATTTTTTAGCCTGAATTAATCTGCAAGTGGGTTTCTAGATCAAGTATTTGTTCCATAAAACATCAAAAAACAGTAAAACTTGCTAATCAAATGTCTTTAGTTGGTGCAACAATTCAATATCCAGAATTTGTGCTTTAAATATAACGTCACAGTCGCAGGCAGTGGCAGATTAATTTCCGTTTACACGCGTTGTCATGCAAGATTTCAAGAAGATATCCTCTGGATGGAAAAACTGACTGACACACATCTTGTCAACTTCTCTTATATTCATATATAGTGAGATGTATATTTTAATTAGTATATAGTATTGACTTGTTTTATGTGATTGACACTTTCTACAGTTTCTTGTCACATTGAAATGTTAAAAACTGTGGATGTGTGTAGTACCTGAGAATTTCTGGCTGAGTGGGGGTGTGATGGCGGTGGCTTTGACCAATGCCGCCTTGCCGATATGCTCCAGGTCCTTGACTTCAGGCACGCGGTCGTGGTAGATAAAGTCATTGTCTTTTTTGGCTGCAGTGAGGGCTCTGCTGATCTTATCACTCAGGTCCTTAACGCTCACGTACTCGTCATAACGAGACGCCACCGTCTTCACCAGCTCTGCTGCGTGCTGTAGTGATCGACATGAGGGAAACAGGATGGTAGAGAGGAAAAAAAAATTGCTTCATGAATAAATTTTCTGGTTTTGATGTAGAACTTCAAGGGAAGTCTGTCAAAGTCACATTTCACTGAAGTTTTTGAAGACTGCACGAGACGTTGTGGAGCAGAAGTCTTGAAAATGCTCATCTGGAGGTGTGACAGTATCTGACAATGTGGATCATTACAAAGTTACAGGACATCCACGTACCTGCAGGCGAGCGATCTCCTCCCCAAAACGCTTCTTCTGCTTGGCCAGGACAGCTTGGTGCAGCTCGGCGTTGGCCTGCATGATGCAGTGCTTGGCCGCCAGCACCGGCAGCACTTCCTGAAAATAAAAATACTGACCAGGGAGAGGCAACCACAGAGCAACACGCAGGCACGCAAACAAATATATACACACACACGGCAAACCACAAAATGGCAGACGCACACCAGCGAGGTCAAATCACAGATGACATCACAAAAGCCAATCACCAACAGGCATGAGCAGTCGGGAGTGTGCAAACACAACACAAGCACGCGCACACACAAGTGCCAACACCAACACCACCACGAGGGATGCAGAAAGAAAGGAAGACAACGAGAGAGAAAAACAGAACAGGCCATGAGTGTTTAACCTTTCAGCAAAAAGCTGCTTCACCTTCATCAAACATCCCACAACCTCAAGTGTATGTGTGTGTGTGTGTGTGTGTGTAATGATGGTTCATGTTTGTTTGGTTTCAGGCATTCAAGCACAACACAAACACTATTTTCCAGATACAGATTGATGCCCCATCATCCTAATGATTAAAAAATAAATAAATCCTTCAATAGTTCTCAGTAACTATTTTCTAATTTTAATCTGGTGATTGTAACATTAACACTTCAATAAGCTAAAACAGACTTCAGAAATGTGTCCATCAGTTTCCTGAAAACATCAATGAACTGTTCTCACTTTATCATCACAAGCTGCAAGATAAAAGTAAAATCTTTAAAAACAGTTTTAGGCATCAAAGTATTAAACTTACCTTAAAATTATTTGTAAATGTAAGTGTGACTTTTTTGTTTCAATTTGCATTAAAGTGGCAGCTAGTTGTTTTTTTCCTGCCTAATTAATTACATGATTGTGTCAGTTAAATGTAAGAAAAATCATTTCTTTGAGAAATCAGAATTTACTTTGTCTGAAAAGTTTTGCCACATGATGACAAAAAACCCAAACTCTCATCAAACCCTCTCCTCACAAACTGGACGCCAAGAAAAAAAAAATCAACAACTCATAATATCTATTAGTTAATCTTCCAGCTCTGATATATATGTGGAAGTAGAAGTAAAGTTGCAAGAAAGATTTTGTGAGCACTTTGGGATCACCACTCTGACTGCCTGTAATGAACACACTGAGCCATCAGGTTCTCCAGAAGATAACTGGAGTCAGGTGTTTCCAGTCAGGAGACCAGAATATGGGCCTCCATGTAACCAAAAGCAAAGCTGAGTTACTGATACAGTCTCTCTGCTCTTCTCAGGAAAGACCAGGTGCGGCTGAACCACATCTTGATCACTTTTATAGGACTGTACTAGAAGTAAGGAAAAGATATACAAGTATTTCTAAAGACCTGGGCGTCCATGAGGGTCCATCAATCCAGAACCTGACTGCTGCTACTCGACTGCAAAAATCTAAACTCACTCATATCCTCCTTCTTTATCCACTATAAAAATGCACTGCTCTCCAAAGAAATGATGTGGAGCAGTGAAGCTCACAGACACTGAGGAAACAATGAATTGAACATGGTATCAAATCATTTTACAGGACAAGGTCAGGGCAGTGCAGGCCACGACCTGAAGCTCAGGAGAGGTCGGATGTCGAACAAGACAAAGACTCAAATCACATGAGTGATCAACGACAGATTGGCTGAAGGGTGGAGAACATTCATGTTTTGGAAAACAACTTCTTACAACTCCCTGACCTCGACCAAAGTGAAGGCATCAGATGAGGGCTGCTCAATCAAAACATCCCAGAAATACTGATGAAGGAATCATCCTAAGGCGTTTTGGGTCAAGAGTTCACTTGTGAATAATGGCTCAGTGTCATTAACAAAGACATGAAAAGTACAACTGTGTAGTCTGACTGTGTTAGATGAAGATCAGATCACATTTCATGAAGAATCGATGCAGAAATCCTGGCGATCGCAACAGGTTTCACAAACATCTTACTAACTGAAGGTTACAGAGTTACAGAGTGATCAAGTTTCAATATTTATTATTTTTATGATTTTCAGTTTATATCAATATCAATCAAAATTTTAATTATGTCAAAATGATCTCATCTCCCCTTAGCAAACAGTTCCATTATAAGTAATTTAGATTTAAATAAATATTAAAACTGTAGCATGAACCTCTGGCTGTGTGTGTAAGTGTGTGTGTGTGTGTGTGTGTTCCAGTCAAAGTGTTAGACAGACAGTAAGTACTTCAGATTCCCATGATTAGATGGTAAGAAACCAAGAGAACAGGTGGATCTGTGGTTTCGCAGGAGCCAACCAATCACAGTGAAGACAGAATGGAAATGGACCAATGAGGACAAAGAGGTTACGAATTGGACAGTCCCACAACCTGAGTCTGTTTTCCACATGAACACACATACAAAGACACACACACGCCAAACCATACAGAGTGAGTCCACACACTCTGTATGTCTCCACACTGGACACGGGGGTGTGTGTCTGTTGTTGTCTTGAGGTTAGTGCGTAACTGTGTGTGTGCTCTTCACATACCTTGGGAAGGTTGTCTTTGTACTGACACTGCTTGAAGGCGTCGCCGTAGAAATCTGCCGCCTGATTGGCCAGCTTTGCAATGACAGCATCTTTCATCTTATCTAATAGGTGAACAAACCACACACTGAAGATTAGAGGCTGTGTTCTTTAACAATCACATTTCACAAACTGATCAAACATCTACAGAATTTTTTTTAGCTGTACTCTGACATTTGGTCAAATGTTCAGTCACATCAGATTCACCTTGATGTAACAGCATGGGAGTGTCACCCTGATGAAATGCCCTCACATCCGACAAAGTATAACAGCTGTTTTACAACAAAAACATCTCAGCAAATTATTGGTCTTGTTCTGTTTTTTAATAGGAACTTCTTTATGTTGTAATCTTCACAACAGTTCTCCTTAAAAACTCTAACAAGCACCTAGACTCTAGACAGAACTGGGACAGAAGCTGTGTGCAACCTGGATCAAACCTGCTCCTGTCATCAATTAATCTTAAGAAAAAAAAAAAAAAATTGCATGAATGCATAATTAAAGATGCAGTTTTTTCAAAGCACAACACCTCTTTGAATACATGACACAAAACTGTAAAGATTCAAATTTAGAAGATACACTACTAAGCAGAAAACTAAGTAGTCCGTGGATAATGCACATTTAAAACTGTGAAGTGGGAAATAAAACTCAGCCTGTTCTGTTTCCATGTGATAACTTGTCATGAAGCTGCACTGAGAGGTGTGGAGAACTGTTGCAGTGTCACGGCCTCTGTTACCTGATGTGGCTTTGAGGAAGAAGACCTCCTGGGCCTGGGCCAACATGATGAGGCTCAGAGTGCCCACAGTCTCGGGGGAGATGTCCATGGTGGGCTCCCTGTTCAAAGCAGACAGCACCGTGTCCTTGATGTGACCAAACGCTCCACTGGCCAGCTGGAGGGACAGAGACGGACACAAAGAGACAGAAACAGAGATGAGACACTTGAGCCAAGACAAAAACAATTTAGTAACACTGCATACAACGGTACCATCATGTTTAACAGAAGATCGTCACACACCAGGCTGCAGATAAAGTCCTGGAGTTTATTTTAATTAGTTATATAATTCAACACTGCATGTTGAACCTATTTTACCCAACAGATCCCACAACTCTCAAATTTAAAGTTTACCTAAGAATGTGTATCAATGCAAACGTACATAGTTGTACTTATTTGTTATCATCATGTCCCTGGAGTGTAAGGCTGTGGTGTTTTTCAGGAAGGCAGACACACAAACATAAAGATAAAATGCTGTGTATAGTAAACAGAATGAGTAGTACAGTCACAAAATAGCTGTAACCATATTGATCATAAAGGAGCTCCAAAGTGTTTTCAATCATCCTCTGCCAAATAACTCAGCAAAGCACTTCCAGTGAACATCTGAACTCCAACACTCATTTACTTTCACATAACTTGCAGCACACAATTTGTAGTGTATCCACACGTACCTGCCTCTAGAAATCTGGACTCAGAAGAATCACATCTCCAGCATAATTAGAGTTACAGCATTAATCTTTATAATTTGTACAATATAATGAGAGAAATTAATCATTTTCTGTCTGGCAATGATATCAAAGATCTATTGTTTGTTTTTGGGTAGATGGGGGTTTGGTTTTTGAGTTTTGTTTTGTTTGCCTCCATACATAAATAAAGGTTATTCAGTAATTCTCACCAGTTTGTTTAAATAATGCAGCATACTGTATGATACGGTGTAACTCTGTGGTAGTGCACCAACCTGATAGTATTTGGCAGCAGCCTTCAGACCCTCATCGTTGTCCAGATTCTGCTCCGAGGCGATCTGACTGGCCAGAGCTGCTGCATTGAACAACACACACGTCTTCTCGTAGCCCAAACTGGCCAAAGCTGCAACACAAAAACAAACACACCTGATAAGAAATTCTTATCCAGCGGGCCCCCCCTCACTTTCACAGCACAGAGGGAATTTTGCACTAACTTTGTTACAAATACATTTTCCCACAGTCAAAAAAATAATGATTACACAGAAGACCGAGCAGTGAGATCTTTCACGTTCATCCCTCGGATATTGACCACTTGTTTTTTGGTGCTGCCACAGTTGTTTGTGTGGGGTCGGTATTTTCTCCAAACACTTTTACTTCTTCTGTAACAACTTTTCCAGAGTTTACTGAAAAGAATCTCACAGCTGTGAACTCCCACAGATCCACACCGAGGACAAAAGATTCGAGTGTGAACAAGATAAATATGAAGAGGTGGGACTTCAGTGAGGACCAGTCATCAGAAATTACTTTATATTACATTTGTATTGCATTTATGTGGCTGTTAGGAACTTACAAGTATTTTTACATGTCTGTTTCTGTCCCTGGATTACACCTGATGCTGCAGTTACAAATATCAGTGTCCTGTTTCAAACACACACTACTGTGTTTAATCTTTCTTCAAACTCTGTACGACACCTGTTCAGTCCTGTTAGTGGATTCAAGGCAAAACAGTGATATATTCAGTGGTACAAAGCTTTTATGTTCATGTCTGTGTGGGTGACACACAGAGAAAGAGACAAAAACAAAACAAAACAAAACACAAAGACACACGAGGATTAAAAGACAGAATGACAACTATGTACCTGAAGGACAAAGTCTGAAATTGGCTTTAAAACTTCTCCTTCAGCACCTCGCTGCATTTGTTATGTCCACACAGGTACAGGCACACGCAGATATACAACTGCACTTAAATAAGAAGCTTCACTCACCGAGCTTGACGGAGCCACCGAACAGCGATCCTTTATCAAAGGCGTCCTTCCATGTGAAGGTTAAGCAGAGCTGTGGAAACAGACAAAAGCTTTGTCTTCAAGTTGTCCTCTTAAAGAACTGAGTCTAACTCACAGTCAGATATGCCGTCTAATCAATTACCTGGTTTTCAGAGAAGGGAAACTTGGGCTCAACAGCACAAAGCTGGTCATAGTATCTGTGGAGATAAAGAAATGTCAGGATTCAAGCCGTTTGTCTACGCCCAAAAGTTCTTGTTTTCTGCAGATCATGTGTCATCGATTGTACTGGCAACACAGGAATGTCTTTATTTTGATCATTAGTGAAGTTGGGATCTGTTCAAAAGCAAAATCACAGCAAGTAAACAAGGAAGAAAAAACTGATGAGACTGAACAGTGAATAATAATTAGAAAACTAGTTTAAAGGGCAAAAATATGTTATGACATCACTGCAGAGCTGTGATTTGAGGAAGAGCTGCCATTTCAGAGACACTTGACAATGAGTCAGGAAAAAACACCAGGACAGACTGATGCACTGCAGTACACACACACACACACACACACACACACACACACACACACACACACACACACACACACACACACACACACACACACACACACACAGAGTCACTCCTCAGCTCTTCATTCGATCAGTATCTGTGACTGTGATGTGAACAGTCTATTATTAGGTATGACAGCATGTAGCGGGGCCAATTAAGGAATCCCGTATGACCAGTTCATCAACTGGCCCTTTCTCAATTGGAGCACAAACATAAACACAAACACTAAATACACATAAATACTAGCTTAATATATACAATTACACACACACACACACACACACACACACAGTTTGCTTCTCCATCAGATACATGAGGACACACACACGTGTGCACAGAGGAAAGCTGAGATGAGGTGTGTCTCCTGATTCACGAAAGCCAAGAATGAAAGCGATCCACACAAACAATAGTCACCATGGTGACACAAAGGCCATGTGTCTGTCCGGGACCGTCGCTCTGGCTACCTGGCATATGGCTAACAAACAGCATGTGCAGAGAGCCAAGATGCAAAGGTGATCGTTGTTAATCAGACCAGAACAGACCACGATGAACCCACAGCCTCTTTGTCTCACACACAAAACACTCCAACACTTCTATAGATTTTTAATTAATGGCATTTTAAATATATATAATAACTTTTTTCAACTTAGATTTTCTCTCAGCATTTTTCTCAAGTACTATCTTGTCAACAAATAAAAAAACAAGGGATGCACCAAGAAAAATAATCATATTTACATTTTACATTTTTTTATCATTTGGATCCTGATTAAGAGTTAAAAAGGAATCTAAAGGAGGAATAATTTATGTCCCTTCACCACTTAGGACCCCTGTCACTTTAAATCTGTACTGGGAGTAATATTGATGAGTCATTTTGTATCAGTGCATCCTGAATTTAAACTGAAACTACAACTGGTCAGTCATGATTCTATGACTCATGGTGTCACAGACAGTGTTCCTCACAAAAGCTTACAAAGTCTACAAAGTCACTTGAGCGCAAACAACCTATTGGGGTAAAGGTGAGTAAATGTTCTGCATTACTTAGTTTTTGGCTGCACTCCCACCTGAAAGCTTTTAACCCTCAGCACCTCACGCTGGTATAATCTTTGAAGAGTGCAATCTTGGCATCTGTGTGACAAGTTCACATTGCATTGCAGCTAAAAACATCTCACAGTAGACAAAAATGGAAGCACCTTGCAAGTGCATACCTGGATATTCACATAATCTGGGCAAACCCTGTGCATTAAGTAACTCATGAGTCATTGAGAGCTGAAATTAGAGAGGGCAAAGTCTGAATCTATACGTCACCTGGGACTGGAGTAAGTTGGTTAATATTAAGTCAGGTTTTCAAATATGAAAGTAGTGGAGGAGGACCAGGAAAACTTGGAGAGGTCTAATTCATAAAACAATTGCAGGTCTGTGTATGTACGTGAGAACAAGGCAGCAGTTAACAACAACCAGGTGGCCTTAATGGTGAACAGAGGAACTTTGTCTAACAAACACAAATCCTACTTACATCCCAGTTCCTCTATGCAAAGCAGTTAACACTGTGACACTTTTTTTCCTCAACTGTATGTGAGCCTGAATGTGAATAACATCTGACTGACTGGAAAGATGACACTACTGGGACTTTCTCACTAATGGGCAGTACATGTAACACTCTGCAAGTACAGAAGTACAGTAAATACAGAACTTATTAACTTAGAGTGTTAATTGCACAACTAGTTTTAGTCAGCGTACAACACTTTGAATCCTGATGGGAGGTGGTGAGGATACTGAGCAGTGATATTTAAGCTGGATGATGATTATGTCTCTCTTTATGTGTATGTTTAACACGTTTTCTTACAATTGTGTTAAATCCTTTATATGCTCTGTGTTTCTCCTTGGGAACAATGCAGTTTAAATTGAAGGTGGAAGCTTATTTTAATCCCAAGGTAAGCCATGTAGATTTTTCGAGCCCTTTCAAAGAAAAGGTCATTTCTATAAAACCGGGGTGTCAAACATATGGCCCACACCAGAGGGTCCAATCTGGCCCTTAAGATGAATTTGCAAAGTGTGAAAATTACATAGAAGACATTAACTGCACTTTAGGCACCATCTATTTATTTCTGATCTATTCATTTATTTATTTACAAGGCAGGGGGATAACTTCACTTTATTCCTTAATAGCTCCCACTTTAGTTTGTGTAGTGAGTCAGTTCAGGGGGTCAGGATTACTACACACGTGGAAATGTGTGTATATTTATTTTAAATGATAACCCGAGGCATAATATTGCTGAAATTGCACTTATTCTAAGAAATTTCAAGCTCATAAAATATTGTGTAAAAGGAGAGTTAATGAAAAGTCAACATTTCCATAATGTACTTGTTCTTTGTACTAAAACAAAGGGAAACATCATTACTTACAGGTTATTATGCTGTTTACTGTACTGGTCCGGATGACTTGAGATCAAATTGGACTGTATATGGCCCCTGAACTAAAATGAGTTTGACATCCCTGCTATAGGTGATAGCTAACTCGATTAACATTGCTATTTTAAACACCTAAGTATCTGACAGTTCAGTTTAACAAGCTAACCTGTCTAGTTTGTATGAGCCCTGCGGTGGAAACTTCGCAAGAATAAAGCATGAGTCAGTTATTTCTGTGGGAAAATGCCTGCTAGCATGATTTTAGCTCGACTAACTTTAGCTGCCATGTTAGCTAAGCTCTCTGGGTGCGGCAGTGACAGAGCAGCCTCACCACCACATGTACAGAGTGTTAGTGACAGTTAGAGTAGGGTTGGGGTTAGGGTGTTTCTTTTTTACCTGAGTAAAATCTCCAGGGAGCTCTCGTGTTTGTCAAGCGGCCTTCCCAGCGCGTTCTTGCGGAGCTTGTTCAACTCCTCCACGGCGCGGATGTACTCTCCCTGCTCCTCGGCCGCTGGATACGCGGCGGTCACAAACTTCGACAGCGGCTTCACTAGATCCACTTCAGAGGACTTTTTCAACGGGACTGAAATAAACGTTGCCATTTCGGCCCGTAAATCGCGGTGTAAAACCAGGGAAACAGACACGAACAGGCGGCCGACGAACACAAACAACAGCGGACCGAACCACTTCCTGGATTCTGACAGGGAACGTCGATTACGTCATGGAGGACGGAGAGGCGCACTGCGCAGACTCAGTATCGTTTTAATACCGACCAACTGCACAGAGGGAAAATTAGCTGGATCTGCTCACAGCCACGGTCTGGTAGCTAGATTAACTTGACAATGGTGACCTGGGAGGCCCCTGAAGCCTCAACATTACTCTTCATAGGCCCAAAAACTCCCTGATCCAAGATGTGTGGTGAGGTTAACTTATTAAACACAGATAATTAGAATACAGTAGATCTGTATTGTCATTTGTACACACACAAGACAGTACAAATACACTAACGCAATTCATACAATAAAAACAATTTACACTGAAATATTAGAAATAAAATAGGAAGATCTTTGGGACAAGAAATTAAATAAATATACATGTAAAGATTATTTACATCTGGAATAATGGATGGTTCATTATCACACATTAAACATTTGGAATTTTGCTCAGTTTATTGTACAGCGTAGTTTGATATTGCACAAGAAGTATTTAGAAAGAGACTGGATTAGATTTTGTCCAAAGTGATGTAGGTGTGGTATTTCCTTCCCACTTTTATGTCTGATTTTTATAAACTATTTACACCTATAAAGCCTGAAAGCATGTCAAATTTTTCTGTTTTATTTCACATAATTTTCACTCACTGTCCGTCACTCAAGGCAAGGACAGCATGAACAGTTACAGAGTCTGCTGAAATAATTTACCCCCCCTCCTCAGCTACCCCATCACTTCTGTTAAAGAACTCACATTATCATTGAAATGGATATTACCCATGTTTTATTGTGGAGTTGTAGTCAGAACAACTGACCTGCATCTGAAAGCTCTGACATTTGTATTTTACTTTTTGTAATTAATTTACACCAGAATAAAACAAGCAAAAACATCTTATGGGTTGAATATGTTTCAAAGCAGTTGGTTGCTCATTCTCACAATAAAGGAATAGCTTATGAGTTTGATATTCCCTGCATCCTTTCATTATCATTAACTTTAATATTTAAATTAGTACATTGTTTAAGACAAGTCTTCCAGATAAAATAATAATAAATAAACAATAACTGGATGCCCCTGTTAATATATCACATTGTATCAAGCTTCAACAGGTCATATTCCTGTATTTTCAACCAGTGTTACAAATTGTAAAACACGTAAACATCACAAAACAGCTGCAATATGGTGAAGCTGCTGCAAAAATCCAGTTAGGACAGTTCCACTAGACAGACAGTTAAAAAGTCTATTAGTAAAAGCAGCTGTGTGGCCTGTACAGCTGCACACTGACTGACACCAGTGAACCACCAGCTGTGCTCACATTTCCACAACATTGATAGATTGTTTGATTTCTGTACTGTCTGGCAATTAATTGGCAACAGCTGTATTCACTTCTCATCCCAGTGGTAAGGAAAAAAAAAGTGAAAATTAGCACAGTTCTGGATCCTAAACATCTGCTTGGAGGGACCTCCAGCAGGTGTTTCATGCTCTCAATCTGCTCAATAAAACTATACAAGTCAATGCATCTAATTGCCCATTGACAAAAAGCCACTGTTTTGTACCATCACCTTTGAAGTCATGCTGTATCAAGAGTAAGAGACAGCTGTTCATTACGCAGTACAAATATCAGATTCATGATTACTCAAAGATTATAAACAACTAGATTGTCCTTTAAAAAAAAAAATAAATCTGAATATTTAAAGTAGAATGATGTAACAGCAGTTGATTTGTTAGTGGATCAGTTTGCCATCCGTGACTGTAATAATGGAACATGACACCAGGGAAAGTTATGAAATCATTTATTCCCAGCACATGTGGTTGTGTACATCTCCAGCATATGATACTGTGCACATGAGAAGCATCATTGACATTAGGCTGTACATTAACAGTGGTCACCTCTCCTGCTCACACTCTCTCACACACAATCTCACAGATAGACGGTCAGGCCTTCAAGCGGATTAAAACTGCACACCAGGAGTTAGCCTGACTCGGTATCACATCCGCTCTATTGTCACTAATTTGTGAGTTGATGAACACAGTTTACTGTGCTGTGGTACTCATTTCCTTGTAAACACCACAAGAGCTACAGTCCTGGCTCTGGTGCGTGGTGAGACAAATACACTTAGTCTCGACATTCTTTTTTTCTTTTTTCTTTGTTCTCCTTCTCATTAGGCGGATAAGAAGAGGGTAGGGCTGTAGGACTACTGACTACACATCAAGCTTGAATTTTGTGAATTTCTTCAGTGCAGGCTTGGTCTCTAATGTCTGGAAAAAGAAGGAGGGGTTACACTCACTGATAAAATTATCCATCCCACTTTTTACCCCCTCCATCTTCCACATGCTCTTTACTAAATAGCAAGCTAAACACATCATCATACCAACAGAAAAAAAAGCTTATGACAACTGACATAATGAAGTTTTTTTTCCAAGAACAAAAAAAAAAAAAAAAAAATACACATGCACACACGCATACACACATTGTGACACTGACACGCTGAAGTGTAAAACTCCAAAACTGCCAGACACTGTGTACCAAAGTTAATAAGTCAACTAAAACAATGCAGACTCCCAGGAGTTGTGAGGTCCCCCCCACCACCACCCATCACTTTTTTCAAAGATAAGGGCACTCAAAACACAACCTGTGTTCAGCTACATTAAAAACACAAGATTCAGAAGACATATGTGGGGCTGCCATGATTTTCTAGTCTACAGAATAAGACTACTGAAACCAGGCGACGTCACTGATGCATTTCTACCAGTCTGCTGCACGATGGCTTGATTCTCGCAAAGCAGATGCTGGAATGGAGGGTTTAGTACTTCAGCGCATGAGCAACATCACTAGATTTCTTTTAATGCTTCTAATGACCAAGATGTCCACAGCCACTGAGATCTATTTTTCCTCAAAAAATGCCTATCAATCTGAAAACCCGTTTGGTCCACATTATAGGAGGTTGTTTTTGGACAGGACGTTACTGCTGCACCAGAGGTTTTTATCTTTTCTTGCACATTTATGGCCAAAATCCCACAACCACACTTCTCTAAACCAGTGTTTCAAAGTCAGCACACAAAGCAGAGGAGTCAAAGATGAAGTGTCTGTGCTCTGTGTGTGGAAATGTGAGTTAAAGACTGAGCTAAAAAAAAAAAAAAAAAGAAGAAGCCAATATGGCACCAGAAACAAGTAATTTCAGTGAGAGCAACAGACAGTTGATCCATAAATAAAGCATCAACTAAAAACAGTCAAAGCGCAGGCCAAAAAGAAAAACAGGGCAAACATCAGGAGAGCTGAGCTGAGTGTGACATCACGTCAACACAGAGATATGGCTGTAGGTGTGAATCACATAGGATAACACTATGTGACGAGAGTTAATGAAATCAGTCCATCTGACAAAGTCCACGAGATTAAAAAAAAAAAAAAAAGTGGCGCCAACATCTACACACGACGCCGTGTCAACAAACTACGCCTGGATATTTCAGGGGTTACCAAGCTCAGCCGATAAATGGTTCATTAATCATTTATTAAGACGACCCCATCAAGAATGTTAAACGAGCAGAGTAAAAGTGGGAGTCTCCTTGAAGCAAGTTAGTATGAGATCGCATGCTGTTCAGCAGTACAGGTTATCAAATACTGGCCTAGTGCTGGTTGTGTGCGTTGTGAAGGAAGGGCAACGAGCAATAAGGAAACTCTGCTTTCTTTCCTTCTCCTGCCGGCCAGACCACCACCCACCCCTCTCTCCTGGAGCCTCCACCCTCCCTTCTCCACACAGAAACCATATAAAAGACAAAAAAAATAAAATAATAAAATCAAAATACACAGAACATTGTTACTTTCCCTCTAATCCCAGGTTCCCCCCTAGTCTCTCTTCTTTTAACTAATCTGCTCCGTTAATAATGATTTCAATATGAAACAGTGGACACACCCATGTCAGATTCTAACATTTACATGGCTTTAGCGCAGTCTCTCTGCTTTCCGTCGAGCGATCGTTTAGAGAGACAGGGAGGGAGTAGAGGGAAAGAGTAGAGGCAGGCAGAGAGGGACAGAGGGAGGCTTCTGCTCCAAAACAGAGGGTGGAGTATTAGTGATGCCATCTGTCCTCCTCACGACTTCAGGATTAGATGGAGTCCTTCGCCCAACTCATCTGGAAGGAGACAAGTTAAAAAAAAAAGTACTTTAAGTCCACGTCAAATGAAGAGATGCTATAGCTTGTAACAATGCAGAAGACTGTCAGCTGTTATCATCTGACCTTTGACGGTGCTGATCAAAAAACAGCTCTCGTCAGGCAAGTTGTAAACCATCTGAGGGGAGAACAAACAAAACAGAGACAGGAGACTGTAAATGACATGACAGACAGCAGAGTGTTATTCATGGTCAGACAGCAAAAGCAAAATAGACTGGGACTCAATCAGGTCATTTCCCTTCACCTGTCCACTCTGACTGTCTCTCTGTTTTTGAGGAAACACCGACACTAAACAGAAACCTCTGGGACAATCGCAGTGATTATTCTCATCATTCTGTTTTAGTATGATGTAGAAAAATCTTACAAAAAACACAACAACCCAATGTTGAGCATACACCATCAAACACACCCGATTGTGGTGTACGTCAGTTTTGTAGTAAGATTTGGGTAAAATATGATCTGATGTTGGTACGAGGGAAGGGTTTACTTTAGAATTCAGATGCGACTGTAATTAGTTTCATAACATTTAATTTAAAGCCATAAGTCTTTCATATTCATCCATCTCATTATTGTTGAGATATTTAATTCACATGCAACCAGGAGAGCTTTAATTTTGGTGCACGCTTTTTCTGCTGTTTCTTGCAAATACATAAAACATCACTCAAAAAATACTGTGAGTAAGACACCCATCAGTATCCATGGTGATGGTGTTTTTTTTTTGCCTATAGTGGAAACTAGTGCGTGCATCCCACAGTTTACCTTTTTATAGTTTCAGCCTTCTACTCAAAAAACAAAACAGCATCAGGGTTGTGTAAATGTTCAGGTGTGTGTGTGTGTGTGTGTGTGTGTGTGTGTGTGAGTACCTGGTCACTGAGCAGGATGTGTATGCCTGTAGGACCCTGTCTGTACACCTGGTTGATCTTTCCCAGTGGAAGGCTGCACACACACGCCATCTTGCGGATGAGTTCTGCAGCTGTGAGCTCCTCTAGGTACAGAGCGTGGTACACTGCACAGACACAGACCAGTTTCAGCCCCACGCTAACATTCACACACTCCACTAATCCATAACTAATATCTGTAACAAACAGCATCTTTACCATGTAAACTAGAGGAGAGGCTGTGTTCTCCGTTTTCGTTGGTGCTGTGTCTCTCCAGCAGGGGGCTCTCCTGAGGGGACTCCTGACAGACGTACACTGTCAACCTGGGACGCACTGACCTACACACAGAAGAGTTTACATACTGAAATACACACTTCCTGGTGTTGGACACAGTTTGTTATCTCTGGAGGAAATGATAAAGACTAAAGTGAACCCTGTGAATGTTTTTGTTTTAGATGCTAACATGTCATGAATATGTACCTGGATTTGAGTGCATTGAAAAGTCTGATCCCATCTGCTGGCCCACAAATCTGGACCAGGTCGTCCCGAGTTAACTTCAACAAATCAGAACCTACGGGGAGAGTGAGTCACTTGTAATGCAAGTGTTACAACATTTCATCCATGTTTTTACTGTGTTTGTTTGTGTGTTTTATGGAGACAACGCACCTGAGAAGTGAGAAAAAAGCCGAGTGTAGGAGTTGAAGCGGTTTTTTAACAGCCACTTCTGTGTGTCCTGTATGGAGGCGGTGGGGCTCAACTGCTGTAAAGGGACACAGACGACCACATTAAGTTTCACTTGTTCAGTCCCACTGGGAAATCATTTCAAGATGCAAGAGATTTACTGTCAGTGGTAAAACAGCAGTTACACCATAAAATGAAATTCTTAGTTGCCAGTCCTCTTTACACAAAAAAATATATAAAAAAATAAAAAAAAATCCTGAGATGACAAGTTAAAAAAGTGCCTAGTGTGCATTATTGCATGACATCAAATTACATCATCCTACAATAACTGTAAAAACTCCATGTTTGATTCACCTGCCGTATAATGATCATTCTAGTCTGCCACTAATTCAAACATTACTTTTAAATTGTTTACTTTATGAAACAAAAAATCTCAGAAGTGATATTGTAAAGTTATTGTACAGTGACAATGTTGAGCAAGGAGGCAGATAAATATGAATTATTTGGGGACCTGGAATTAGCTGATGTTGGTTTATTTAATAATCACCAACGTTGCATGAATCCACTTACTGATTAATCGTTTAGTCACTTCATGTAACAAGAGCAATAATTGAAGTACGACTGCATTACTCATTGAATTCTAACAAACTCTTATGTTTTGTGTTGTGAAGCCTCAAGCAGCTGTGTTAAAGGTACATTTCACAGCAGACAATCTGACTTGTTATATAAGGAAAACATGAACAATGGCTGCATTCATTCAGGTGTGTGAACTCCAGACTAACCTCAGAGTTGCCATGGCTGCCAGGGTCTGCCTGGTGATTGGGAGAGGACGAGTCACTAGAAAACAAAAGGTGATGATTAATAGTGGTGAAAGCAATATACACCTCATTTAAAGTAAAACTGAACAAGCAAACGCACACACGTACCTGTCCAGCACTGAGGACGTTGTGTAGGTGGACAGCGGCGTGGAGGTGAAGGAGGGAGTAGCTGCCTGGTTGGTGCTGGCGTAGGCGTTGTCTGGCCACGGAGAGCACTGAGGAAAGACACACGCGTCTAAATACTCAGTAATTACATTTCCACAGATATGAGACAGGCAGCTACCCAGAAACAAGCAGAAAAGCCAAATACTGACTGAGAGTTTAGCTTTGCAACATCTTCACCCAAACTACTGTCAAACTAGTGGTATGATAACATCCCCTTCACGGCTACTGAAGGAAGTGAGTCTACGAGCTTTAGACTACAAGCGTCTAAACAGAGGGCAGCTTGTGGTTGGAGCGATGGGGAGGAGGAGCGGAGGAGAGCAGGGTGCTTACACTGCCTCTCTTGGCCAAGGAGTCGCCACAATCAGCGGGAAGTGTCCGCTTGCTGGACTTTTTCAGCTCATGGTCGCCCGCATCCTCTATGATGGGCTCAAGTCTCGTCTACACACAGACACACAGCAGATGTTAGCCAAGCAGCCAGCGACCAACACACAACCACAAACTTCAACTCTGCAAACACACCAACGTGGACGGTTTAAAAAAACTGTGATAAAAACCTCAGAAGCAGAAAATATTCGAACCTCTACTTAATAATAAATCTAAAAAGGATCTAATTTTTGTTGTTGTACATTTCGCTGCAGGTTTCAACTCTTCAATTTTATAAAATAAAAGTATTCTGAGAGGAAAAAAGGAAGAAAGACTGGAAAAAGAACAAAAGGGATGCTTATTCTGGAGGCTTTTCACATTAAAACGACTTGTTCGTGGCAGTGATGTTTGGAGTTAAGGCTAAAACCCCATGTAGTCACATTTACCATGAATATCCACCAAATGGAAACTGAACCTAGATGCTTGTTAGTACTGTAGCCTAGTTAGTGCTAAAGCCACATGAAGCCTGACAGTCCAAGCAGCTGCACACTGACCTCTGACAGGATAGTGGTATCGTAAGAAGGCTGGTACTTCTCCTTCTCTTGAGGTGTGCGTTTCTCCATCTTCTCCCGGTCTGTCTTTTGCTTTCGGTCCGCCCCCTTTGGCTAAACAGGGAGCAGGAAGACGGATTTAATTGCCGTGAGGGTTGACACACGAGGTGGCAAGGAATGTCAACATAATTTCAGTCAGTGGAAACATTTCCCTGCCGTGAGAGGCCGAGTGTGCACCTTGAACACTTTGATTTGGCAGGAGGCAGAGTGGAGGTGCTCTGTGTACTCTCCGCTGTCTCCCATGGCGAACGTGTCGATCTGGATCCTGAAGGGGACGCCCTTTTCTCCGCCGTGCTTCCTGGGAGTGAACTCTGTGCTGATGCAGTGCACCTGCAGACAGCGGGGAGACAACAGTACAGTGTGCTCAGAATATGTGTTTGATGTGGAAATTCAGCGACAGATGGCACAAAGTGTGTGTGTGTGGTTATAGTGAGGGAGGATGTTCGTGCGGTACCTGCACAAAAACAGAAGTTCTTTTGTTCATGTCCCACAGAAACTCTGCAGCATTAAGCTGGGAGGTATGAGTTTTCGGCTCCACAATGCCCACGGACATGGGGATATCTGCCACACACACACACACATAGATTGATGAGTTCTGAATCACACACACAGACGGGACAGTTTAGGTAAACATTTCTAGCTGAGCATCTTTACCGATGTCAAGGAGACGGTCGCCAGGACGGTTCCACTTCCAGCCTTCCAGCTGCTGGTGCTCTGTGTACTGCAGCCGACGGTCGTGAAACACTACACGCACTGTGCTCTACATACACACACACACACACACACGTTAGATATAAAGTGTACTCGGTGTAAGAAGGAGACATTTGGCCTGCATCTGTGAGGATCCTCTCACCTTCACCATCTTGTTGGTGAGCTCTGGTAACTCCCCGGGCTTCCTGTTGTCCAACATTCGCACCTCATAAGACTGGCCTGAGAGGCAGAGAGATTCACAGAAAGAAACCTTGTGAATATATTTGATAATTTATTGAACTACTTAAAAGGATTTATGTGTTTTGTACTTTGTTTGGAGGAGAGTGAAGACCACAGCTTATTTTCTGCCAGTTACCACTCAACAATCTTTCATTGATCCACTCATCTATTCTAGTGTTATATTTTCCTATAACATAAAAACTTTGCAACAACAAACTGAGCTTTTTAAAATCAAGTGGTGAAGACTTGTGAAATGGGATTGCATTTTGTGATTTAAAATTCCTATTACAGAAAACTCCCAATATATTTTATGTTTTATTGTCCTATTTATATTTTCTGTCCTCTTCTTTAAATGACTGAATTTGTGTTTCATTAAAGCAGCCTTCATGATGCTGGTGTTTCCGTCTGTGTGACCAGGGAAAATGTTGGTGGATGACAATGTAGCGGTGAAGTAATGTAGATGCTCACTCTCAGGTCATCAAATGCATGTTGTTTACTGATGCTCATAACATTTTAATAACACTTAACAGTAAAACACCTGAACACAATCTCTCTAACAAACCTGTCCACAGAGAGGACCTCTTGATCATGCAATAAAGTGTATATACATGTACCACAATATGTTAATATTTATCAAAAAGCACCTCGTCTTAATAGCACGGATGACTTAACCACCTACAAAATCGGCCACTCAGCAAAATTGCAGCCCATTAGGGTACAATAACTATTTTATTTATTTACTCGTTAAATTTCCTGGGCTCAGTATATACTTTACTTCCACGCTGCAGGAAATCATAGAGCATATATCATCATCTTTATAGAGAGGATACAGTTATTCTCTCTATGTACCATTAAATACAATAAATGTCCATGCGCACCATAAAGCAATGTCGCACGGTCAACGGCAGACTACTGCTGCATAACATTATTTTGTTGTGTAGAGGCCAGAGGAGGTTACCATTCACATCAGCAATGGTTTCATTTTACAGTAATTATACTAATGTGCATTAAATTAATGTGCTAATAATTTATTAATGTTAAATGGTGGGTGCTTGGCATGTGGTATGTGTTGCAGTGGAGATTTGGTTGTCTCAGTAGAAAAGCGAAAGTACAAAATCAGGTCAAGCGAGACTTTCCTCTCGAATGCGTGCACCGTGTCATGCGTCTCACCTTGGTTTAGGTATGTGAGCGTCTCGTCGTGCAGCTTGACAGCAGGCGAGGTGGCGGTGCACAGCACATACTGGAATGGGGGATTTTTGGTCTCGCTTTCAGAAGGAAGGCTGGAGTCCTCCTGCTTAAAGATTGGCAGAGCCAGCACATCACTGAGAGACAGAGAGGGACAGAAGACACACGCAGATATAATGAGGCATGGAAAAAAACTGAAAACCACCATGAAAGTACAGCCTAAAAGTTTTCCATGTAGAGACTGACTGGTGTATTTTTATTGCTTTTTATTTGTCAATACTTGACAATTAGCTTTTGTATTAAAGTAACTCAAACATCTGAGCTGTTATTGATTCTCAGACATCATGTGGGATCCATCCTAACGGTGACAGAATCACGGTGTCCTGCCTTTATTCATCCCGACCGGTCGCTCTTGATTTCGACCTCTCACAACATCTCAAACTGGGAAGTGCCACTTGAACTGCTGATAAACCACTTTCTGTAGCTTCACCTCGCCAATGTGTGGAATTATTAAATGGATCGGCTCATTTTAGAATAAGTGACGAGGCCTTTCCATCGATCAAATGGCTCCCTTATTATGTATGCATGAGGCCGCAGCAGGATAAATGAACAGAAGCACCCAGAGATAGCCTGAGCTGCTGACATATACTATCTCTCACACTTGGCAGCCACTCTAGACAACTAACCCGTCCTCAGCTCACCCTGACAAATACTGCGGGAGTGTCAACGGGTGCACACTGAACAGACGTGTGTGTGTGTGTGTGTGTGTGCGTGTGTGTGTGTTGCAAAGATATACAGATCGTGGCTTCTCATTACCTGGAAAACTTTCTGGCAAGTCATGACTCTAAACCTGAGCCAAACTTTTAAAAACAAATTGACAATTTTAAGACCTTCCTCCTGCTGCACTTTCCTCCAAACAAGAAAGTCTTTCAAACAGCAACCAGTCAGATCTGTTTAGCCCCAGATCGCTTTTTTTCTCCATCACTCGCTGGTGTGTGTTTTCCCTGCAGAGTGGATGCCCAGACAGTACCAACCTGGGTGCCGCAGCCCCACTGAGCCACACTGCCCACAAAAAACTACGTATGCTTCCTGAAATCTGAGGAGGCTCATTCCCACTGAAACAGACTGAGACATTCTGTTCCTACCAGCTGCTGACAAACACACCCAGCAACACACCCCAACATCCCAGACTAGCTCTCCAAAAGCCACTGACAGCACATGCTCTATTTTCACTAATTCACTTACATGCATGCCATCACTTGAGTATTGGTAAACTCGCTTACAGCCATTACACGCCTACGTCACACTCAGATAAACGCACACTGAAAGCAGATGGACAGGGACGTTGCTGATAAGACACATGCATATCCTGGGAGGTCTCACCCTCCTCACACAAATATCACTACCTCCCTGTGACCTCTTACATAATGCGGTGCACACATTCTGAGAATTACTAATTGAACAGGTGGTTTACAACAATATCACTTCAACTGAGTCCTACTTCTTTAATCATTTATCAAATACTGACACAGGAAACATAGATGCATCCTCCACAGACAGATTACCACCGAGCACAGCTGACTAACCAGTGTTTCATAAGATGTCACATCTCAGAATAAATGTTGGAATCACCTTTGTCACCACAAAGTGGTGCAATGCTCATGTGTCATTCATTTAAAACTGGCAACACGATGAATAAAACTTCCTACTGGACTGTATGTGTTTCTGCATACAGACAAATGCTGTGTGCAGCAGTCTGAGCTACAGATCAAACATTTGAAAATGTCTGATATCAGTGCAAACATGATGCTGGGGATCAAAATCAAAACAATATTTTAGCAAAGTTTACGGATGTTTAGCAAAACAGAGTAGCTCATGTATTTAAAATATATGTATATATACACATGTCTGTCATTGTGGAGCTCTGTGGCAGGGAAATGTTGAACAAAACACCTGCTTTCATTTTCAGAATGATGTTCAGACGTGTAATACTAAAAAAAACCCCCAAAATACTAACAACCAGACCCAATGACTGAGATAACAAAACATTTTGGTTCCACACACCACATATGTTCAGAAACACCAATTCTGTCCACAAACAGAGGCCTCTGCTGCACACTTCCTCAGTGTAACACAAAGTTTAGGTGTCTGTTGACAACACACCCATGAGCTCAGCAACAGGATGAACTGATACAACGTCTCACAGTACAACACGTGTCCTCCCTTTGCTTTTGTGTGGGTTTAGGGAAATTAATCTTTGTCCCTGATGGTGGCACCCTGCAGTGACAATCCCAAAACAAAGAGAAACCATCACACCCAGTACGAACACAATAATACACCCAGACAGAGGGGGGCTGCAATGTTAACACTTGGAGACAGGGTGTGTGTTGTTCTCCCTTACGACCCACTACTGTGCCATGAAGCTGGGGTCTCCATCTCTAACCTCATGCTGTAGGCTCCAGCCCCCAGTTCCTGCCCGATGCCGGACAGGCTGGCATCGAAGTCGTGCACCAGCCCCGACTCGATGGTGGCATCGTCCATCTTCAGCACCCAGGCCATCGGCCCCAGCTCCTTGTCCTCGGCTTCTACTCGGAGGGCCGCCAGCTTGCTTCAGGTACGGGAGGTCTGCTGGCGTGGAAGTGGGCTCTGCAGCTGCTGGGTGACACCGCGAGGGGAAAGTTATGCTGCTAGCCCGCTAGCCTGAGCAGGGCAGGCGAACTGGGAGCTTCCTACAGAGACAGGGTGTACCGCCATATCTCCACTCGGGGTTTTGATGGCTTTTTAATAACGATAGGTCAGGACCCACTCAGCTAGCAAACAGTTAGTCGTGACCAAAGATGCGAGCTGGTTGTCAGCATGCTAACGTTAGCTAACAGCTAGCTTAACGAAGGCAGCGTAAGTAAGCTAGCTAGCCTGGATCCAGTGGTTCCTCTGGGCACTGGGTCTTCAGACGGTCAGATCCAGCATCCACACGGCAAAACGCAACAAGCAAAGGGGGGGGATTAAATCGTTTTAGTCCATACGTCGCATCCCACGCAGCGTCCGCACAGCTGTTGCTACCTAGCCACCGAGCTAACTAGCATCAACTTCCACTTGAATCCGCCGTGTGACCTCAGTGCTGCTCTCCCTGAACCATCCCGGCCAGAGCTGCTCTTCTCATCGCGGGGCTGGAAAATCACCGCGATCCTCACCACGTAGACCTTTAACCATCCAAAGTGAAGCGTCTGACACAAAACCAGGCATCAACATGGCTCCCTCATCGTACAGACTGTCGGTCTGTGGAGCTGCAGGGTCTGCCACCGCCAGCCTCAGGAATGATGCCAGGACGGCGATCAGCCAATCACAAGCCGCCTCCTATGCCCAGCGCAGGGGGATTATCCTATCAGAGGCCTCCGAGCTTCCGTCATTGTGTCCAACTGTAGTTGCGCTCTGCCTCCCAGAAACTATAATACAGCTATAAAATCATTACTGTAAACAAAACAGTAACAGGCCCACATGACTTTTTAATATGTACTGTGGTAAATAAATAAATAAATGATAATAAAATAACATTAAAAAATCAAAGTTATTCATTAATGCATTTATATAGAGAACTACAATAACACTGTTGACACTGCGGCCATAAACTAAACAAACATGGAATATTTGATGTCTCTTGTACCGTGTGTAGCTGCTGCTGCTGTCGCCGCCTCGTCTCTGCACGGGGGCTCGGAAGTTTTCAGTGTACGGCTGCCAGAACAACATCGTGTCTCACCACAGCTGTCACTTCAGTCTGCGGACCAACGATCCGGTACCGACCAGGTCCAAACGGGAGCTCAATGTTTGATTCATGGCAGCGTTGAAACACAAGAGGAGTCCCGTCCACAGGAGTTGGCTGCAGGCTTGTTGTGGTTGTGTGTCTCCACTCTGTGCGGCCTTGGTCAATAATTATCCACCACGGTCGGACCCTGGACGTGACGCACAGTCAGGTCTGCGGGTGGCAAAGTGTTTTTCCGAGCAGGGTGCACACACATGCTATTTTAGGCAGTGGGGGGAGACCCCGCCTCATGACTTAATTTAAAACCCCTCTGTGTGACTTCTAAGGAGATATATAAGCACCTGGACATACGACTCATAGACATTAGTGCATGTCCCATGGGTCAATAACTGCAATAAATCATTTACATACTAACATGAAAACCCCTGTGTTAATTGTTATTGAAGGATTACTTATTACTTGTATTGATCAACTAAATCTGACACTGTACAAGTGAGGATCCTGCTTGTGAAAATATTTAAACACACGTTGCAAGTAGTATCAAAGATATCTGGGTGTCTAACTTATTTCAGGGGCCACACACAGTCCAATAACAGCATAATAACCTATGAGTAATGATAATTCCAAAATGCTCCATTTGTTTTAGTGCAAAGAAGAACAAGTACATTGTGAAAATGTTTGTATTTAATAAACTATCCTTTTACAAAACATTTTATGAAGCTGAAAAATAGGATTTCCCTTAATGATTAAAGCAACTTGTCAAGATTGAGAAATTATTTTAAATTTACATACATTTTCACATCTCTGTAGTAATCCTGAAAACCTGAACTTACTCACCATACCATACATACATAAGTGGCAGTTATTATGGACAAAAGTTAAATTATCCCCTGTCCTTGTAAATGTATACATTTCATACATAAAAAAAAACACATAAAGGTTGGGGCAAATTACAGTTAAAGTCATTATTGTACTTTTCACACTCTGCATATTCATCAGTGGGCCCCGATTGGATCCTCTGGCTGCCTGGGCTGCATGTTTGACACCCCTGTCCGACAGAGTTTTCATATAAATTAAGTGGATTATACTTGTGTAGCACTTTTCTGTTGCAGCTGGTCAGGTGGAGTTCATTTTAACTGACATATATCCACATAGCTGTGGTAGTTTTATTATTATTATGCGAGTATCATGTTTTGCATGTAACATTTCAATGTGCAAATTAACAACCTGCTAGATAAACATAGGAGTAAAAGTCTAAACTTATAATAGTACTTATGTAAGAGTGCATGAATCTCAAACTACACTTCACTACATTCCACCACTGTACTGTGATTAATGTTTGCCAGAGAAGGTAATTGTTGTGAGGACAGAACCAGTATTTGGTGCAGGTCGTAGAGGCCTGTGGGGAGGTCAGGGGGGTTTACAGGTCAAACCAGTGCTGTATCTGGGACCCTCTTTATAGCTGCTCCTAATTTTACAGCCCGGAGAACAGATGCATACATGAAATTCAGCACCGGTTTCTCAAATAGCTGTGTTGCATAAGACATAAATGTTATCTTTTACTCCATGTCTGGATAAGCCCACTTTATTAACAAGGACACCATGTCAACATTTTTCCACTTGCCTCAGCTGTTTGCAGGGGGACATGCTTGGTGTTCTTGATCTTACCGGGCAGTTAATTCAACTTCACTTAATCAAGTGAACTGGAAACACTTGTAATGCAGATTTTATAGACCGACCAGGTGATAGAGAAACTATTAGTTACCGAGCACTGTGGTTTACAACTTTATGACAATGCATGTGTGAAGGGGCATTTTTCATCATGACTGAAATGAGAACAAAACAATTTTCTCCCCTCTATAATCTGGTGGTGCATTCCAACTATCTCATGCAGCCAAACTTGTGTGTGCATAATTGTCCAATAAGAGTAATATCAAAGGATAATCTGCAGTAAAGACCCACACATTTACTTTATCCCTTTATTCATTATCATCTCTATCGACTACTGTAAAAATGGAAGGAGGCGGGGCTTATGATCTGTACAAGTTCTTTATTTTATTGTAAGCACAGCTTTGTAAATGCACGGAGGAAACACAACAGTGAAAACTAGAATGTTACAAGAAGAGGAAGGAAAGAAAGACACGTTGAACAGGAGAAGAGAAAAGTGAGACATGATAGTTTTTTTCAGAGCTGTAAATAATACATTTCTACAAATTTCTCGGGCAGAGAAAAACAAAAAGTGTGAGAGAGAGACTACGGCACGCGCAACAGAGAGAGAGAGAGAAATAAAAACGAGGATGGGCACAGGTGCGCGCGTGCACCCCCCTGGGGGACTCTCCTAAATGACACTGTTATTGGATATTCCATTTTAATATCATATATAGATACATATCCACTATGTGATAATAAGCCATGTCCTGTCATACTTCATGTAGTAAGCAGCACGCACCCATGTTCTTGCCCATGTTGCCCAGTAGTGATCCAAGATGAGCTGGGAGAAATGGACGACATCATGGATTTATCTGAAAGGGCTGGACATTGTTCACATTAATCTAAAACCCCAGTCACACTATTCTGACTGTCAATAGGACCCCAATAAAAAGTTATTTTTTTAAATTTAGTCTCATGCATAGCCAAGCACATAACGCCTCCTATACTTTGGAATCTGTCTGTACTGTGTTTGCTATGAGCAGCTGTGACCCACTGTGACTCGCGTTAGTGCTGTGCAGGGTTGGTCGGTCGTACCTTTTAGGCTCAGCAGCACCTTTTTTGAAAGAGAGTGTTGATGTGTGAGTGCGAGACAAAACTCCAGGTATTAAAAACCACTGCAGTAAAACCTCATTGCGTAAAATAAATCCAAACTATGACACAATGAAAATTTACATTCCTGTCTACCTGGCCCCTGTTACTTACTGTTCAAGAGGGAAACACAGATGGCACCGTGTGTTCATCGCGGTGCTGTTTGACGAATATCAATCCC
>OOFC01001464.1:0-13030 GCA_900323345.1 Pseudochromis fuscus | reverse complement strand
CTGTCACCGACTCAGTGCGTTTGTAAAAAGGGCAGTTGTGTCAATTTGATTGAAGAGCTGTTAAGGATGTTGAGGGCTTCAGCATTCAGCGAGCAGCCGCTTTTACGCATCAGTACTTCTTGTATTCCTTCACAACTGCGTGTGTCTGGGGTGTTTTTTTTGTTTTTTTTTTTTAAATACTGACCACATGTAAATATTAAAGATCAGAAAAAAACGATGAACCCAGACCTCCACAGGCAGGAGCCGTTTTGGCTCAGAGTTGATGTGCTCGGGCTAATCTTGTTGAAGGACAGACGGGTCAGCGGAGACGAACCATGAATCGCCTCCACCCCGTCCCACAGCACCGCATGAAATAGGGCCTCTCCTTTTGGCATGGTGGCTATATTTCCATGTTAGGGAGCACCTGTCTCCATGGTGCATTTATGAGGCGCTGCACAGCTGTTTGAGGGGCTCCAACACACATGCACGTTTTCTGTGTGATTCATGCCTCGCTCCTCCTCCTCATCATCCTCCTCCTCCTCCTCTCTAACAGACTTTCCAGTAACAACATCGCTACCTTAGTCTTTTAAAGGGAAGCAAACATTTACCAACCTTGTCTTTCACCAATAAACTCAGATATGGACGCTCTCTCTGCACTCTGTCCTGTGAACTGAGTGAACTGAGTCATGTTCACATGTAGGACCAGACAGAGGTGAGAGGTTGAAGTTTGGTTCATGTGGAAGACATGAGTAATTTTCACCTTAAGTTGGTGACATTGTGATCTTTTTAACACTAAGACTTGTTTTTGCACATCGAGGGGTGGACAGCAGTCATTTTAAATACTGAAAACACTGAAATAAAGTGCACGCTCGAGCGGTAATACCTCACATTTGGACTGCTCAGAGGAGAACAGTGACAAGAAAAAATACAAAGCAAAATGAATATAAAGGTTGAAGAGAGCAATTATTATAAGCACCAGAGCTTTTGGAGTTTCTTTCTGACTCTGTTATCCAAGCTATTGTGCATCTTTTCAGAAAAATAGTCGACAAAATTGCCTAAAGCTTTCATGCATTCAGGCTTTTTCATATTTGTTGTTATTTTGTTGTGAAATCTTTACATTTCAACTTCTGAATGAATAATGACTACAGGCTTAGAATTGATCATAGTCTTCACGGTCATGTCCATTTTTAAACCTCACAAAGGTTTTTTTCCACACTTTATCATTTTTATTTGCTTCATTGTTGATGATTGGAGAGGGGGCATAAACCAAACCAACAAAAGGTACTTTGGTGTACCTTTGGTAAATGTACACTTTGTCCTTACAGGTGCTGTCCATTCTTCAGCTGTCCTGCTGTCCTCACCTCCTCCATCCATCTCGCCCCCACCTCCTTTCTTGGCGTTCCCTCTCTCAGCTGTTTGACGCTAATAGAAATTAGTTACCTTGGTAATATGGGGCCCATCCTGCTTTAGATCAGGCAGGCAAAATGAAGACTGATCGCCTTTATGGAAAGACCACTCACAACCCAGGAGCAACGTTGGTTATGAGTCAAAGTACTTTTTTTTTTTCATGGTTATTTCCATTATATCTTGTGGCCCTTGTTTGCTGCCTCGACCCTCTGCCATCTAGTTGTAGGTATCCTTTCAGGGTCGCATTAATGGGGTTCTGTTGTTATGGCTGCATTGGTTTGCTCTGTCTCATCTTGGAAATAGGCCTCATCAGAGATTTGATGAGAACATACTAATAGGACAGATGTTTGGAGAGAAAATCCATAGAGCTAAGCTATTAGGAGGTAGAGGGATAAAAGAACACTCAGTGCCTGAAATAGCATAAGTGCATAGCACCGGGCAACTATTGTGTATTATTCGCTGCTCGCTGTTCTTTTTACCCCAAAGCAATCTGCTCCTAATCTATACTTTCACCATGGTAACTTACATGTTGCACAGCAGCAACAGCTGTTTCTAAAACTGATTTACTTCCAAACTCAAACTGTTCAGGTTATTTCATTATCCCGATATGATGACCTAATTTTCAGATTTGGTGTCGGTGCCAGCCCATGAAAGTTTACAGGTGAGGCAAAGACCAAATCAGACACTATGTGAATCAACAGGTGGTTTACCCATGTTCATAACAAGCAGAGACGAGGTGAAAGGACACCGCTCAAGATTTCCTGTTTTGGCCGAACATGAGTCACTAAAGAAAATGTCACAAAAGTAATAAAGCAAGGGGAGAAAGACTAACAGGTGATGACTTGACTTTCTCTTGAGAAGAGCAATATAGCATTTATCTTTTTTTCTACCAGACACCGCTGCTGAAGTCATGCATTTTTATTAGCTTGAGGCTTTGGTTTATACTGAAAGCAGTGCAAACACAATCTAGAGTTGCTGTTTGCTTCGCCAAACCCGTACAACACTAACATATAAGATTAGGTTTTATTTAAATAACTTATGTATATGCTGTTATTATTATTTCCTTTACCATTGATGTTGTTTTCATTTTTGTTGGTTTGTTTATCTGTCTGCATCATCAACCTATAAACAGATTTGTTTGAACAAAGAGGGAGATAGAGGGTTGCCCAAGGAGCAAGTAATTAAATTTGGGGCAAGATCGGAGGATTGGATCCCGTCTGAAAAAACTTTTATCTCTTCTAATGGGCAAATGTTTTGTTTGTTTTGTTTTTTTTTTAATATAACTTGGTCAAGTCTTAATGGACTTGTGTTGAAAATCTACACACACATGTAAGATTGGACATGGATTTGCTTTGGCGGTGGTTTGTGTTTCCTGGTCAGTATTAGATTGTCACTTTGCTTAGCAGAACAAAATGAGTGAAACTTTCATCCACACACTTCTTACATATTTTCCATCTCCCAAACATTGTTGCGAAGCTGAATCAATTTTCTCTACATACATATTATTAACACACGTGTAATATAGACACAAGTCTCATCAGGCTGTATGGATATGGGACTGTATAGTTAAGGTTAGGGATTATGGGGTTAATCCTGAAACACATAAGTCTCAAAATGTCCACCTGGACTTTTAGTTTAATTTAAATTCAAAATCTGTTATTCATGTACAATCGTAGTGTTTTTGTTCATCATAACTCTAAATCAAATGCTGTTTTTGTGTTTTCTTCTTTTTTCTTCCTCGTTACTGTTACTACACTCTTATAACATGCAGTAAAGTGAAGACGCTGCTTTGTGGGCTTCAGAGAGAGGTGCAACTGAAATTACCATAATGACATCATATCGGCTGTAAGGCGCCACATCTCAGCTCTCCCGATAATCCCCCGCCATTTGTGCAATCGAAACGTATTTACAGTAATTCAAAGCACGCTTGTGCAAACGCATCACGTTGAATGAAAGGAAAATATTGTGGTGACGGTAGAAAAAAAACCCATCTAAAACTATACAATGTACTGGTGTCTCAAGCGTTTTCTGTCCTGCCACCCCTACGATTAAGGTATCGTTTTGTTTAGGCGACGTGCTGAATGTTTGGATCGACTGTCCTTATGATTAGAAGAAGCCAAAGTTAACTACTGGTTGGAAACATAAACTGTCGTCTTTGGCACAGGATGTGTACAGCCAACCAACTTCCTCAACTTCCTCTGTAAGAGCTTTTGCTTAAGGAGGAGTTTAGCAACATGAAAGTGCTGCCTTTGCTGTAATACTTATAATTTCAGTACAGTGAGAATAGAAGGTCTGTAAACGAGGGATGAGTCAGTGTAATGTCTGGACATTGTGGCCTAAACAGTTGCAGCACCAATGCCCCGACCTGGATCATCTCTGCTGAAACTATCCGACTGGTTGATCATTGACCATCCAGCTCCCTGCCCCTCCACCTGCACCGACCAAACCTTTCACCACACGAAACCACAAATCTGCCACAAGCTTTTACAACCTTTATTCCAGCTTTTATAACCTTGCAGACTGCTATTGATCCATGCTTTTCCTGTAACAGGTTGGACTCCTCACCGAGTCCACATCCGAACAAAGGAATAACTCTTACTCTTTCCTCACTAGGAGCTGCCTTTTAGAGAAATGGATTTAAATTAGCCTCAATGTAGCGAATATGACGTCTAATTCTGTGAATTTAGGTGCTAACGGTGATTGGAGTTAGTTTTTTTAAGGTCACTTGTGGACTGGTGAGAGCAGTGTCTATGGTGTGTTGAAGTGTACCCTGTGATTAGACGCCTGAGAGCAAATGTAATTTCCGAGTCCTCGCTGCACATTTGAACAAAATTCCATTTTTCTGAAATTATGCTTAAAAAATGAATAGGACACTCAAGTCATTTCCTCCCTTTCTTGTTGCACAGGGGTAATTTTGTCATTTGGAAATTCTTAAAATTATGCACAGAACTAAAAATAAAATGGTACATGGCATTTGGTCCCGCTGCCACTCACATTTCCCTCCTTTTGCAAAGGCATCTAGTTTTTAAATTTCTAAACAGATTTTGTAAATAAATGATCGAATGTCTTGGTTTTTGTCAAGGTGGAGTTTGTTGGTTTCAAGGTTGAATGTTGCATGGACTGAGGAATTTCTATCTACCACTTAAGACAACTTCAATGCCTGTGACTATTAACATTTTAATTGTTGTGCTTTCAAAAGTGGTTTATTTTGGCTGAATGAAACATGTACTGATTACCTGTCTGCATCCTGATCCATCTAAAATGCATTGAAGGCATTGATAGAAAGCCCATATCTGAATACTATCCCTGACATACATGCTCACTCTTTTCTCTCTTTTCTTCTCACGTCGTACTTTTCCCTTTGTTCATCTCCATCTCTCACATCTTTAGCGATTATGGATCTTGGATACCCAGTAACCTAGAATCTCGCCCAGCCCCCAAACTCCTTTGATAATATCAGCGCGAGGTTGCTACTAACATAGTTGGTCATTAACATTTTCCTTTCAGAGAGCCTGTCAGTACCTATTAGACTTGTGTCAGAAGACCTGAGAGCACTGGGGGAAGGTACCTGGTGTCTTGTGTCAGACACGTCAGCTCAGACCGACCCCCCTCCCATCCGCTTCCGATCTTAATAAATGTGGACAACCTGGGCTTCGAGTACCCAAATCAATGGTGCATGGCAAGGTCAACAAGCAGACAGCTACTTCCACTTACAAACCAGCGGAAGTGGTTTATGAGCAACTGGGTGAAGGGTGGAGGAAACAGGGGTGCTAACAGCCTCCCCTTCACCTATTACCACCTTAATGTACAGGGTCATAGTGCAGTGATGTGATGAGGTCGATCATGTCGTGCATTATTCAAACAGTGAGGCTCCAAGGTTGCTTTCATTTGGGGAACGACGTGCCAGCTTTTGATGTTGTTTTATCTTCTTTTGAATTTCACACTAAAAGACAATGTTTGATTAATAAGCACTTGATAAGACAAATCCAGACGACTGACACCTCATCAGTTCAGTAGGAAACATGTTTGAAAAGGGCAGTGGGAACATGAAGAGTAATCTTCAAATGATCAAACAACAGACAAATGAAACGTTGTTTATTGCATTTTTGTCCTAAAAAGACTTGTATTCATTTTCTTTCATTGTATTCATGTTTCACAAATATTTGTTGTTTCATTTATCAAATTAAACTGTTAAATTCAAGTCTACTGTAAATATATCTCTCAAATGAGACACAATTACTGACAATTAATATAAACAACTGGCTTTAAAAAATACAGATTGTTTGTTAATTAATGATTTTTTTTTCATTTGTTTGTTTGTTTATTGTGACAACTTCCCAAAGCCAAAATTAGTCCCTTTAGGTTGGTTGTTCTGTTGTTTGTTTGTTTGTTTTTGGTCTAAATATTTGTTGTCACATGTTACAAACAAGCAGCACATCCTCACATTTGAGAGGCTGAAACAAACAAATACTTCTATACCTTCTATATTTGCCATAAGTGTGTATCTTCTGTAATGATGGATGCAGGGTCCTTATGTGTGGAAGTGATGGACAGATTTACAAAACAACTACCCAAAAGTCCATCCATGCATCTCAACATTGTGGGGGTGTGGAGCCTATCCCATCAGCAATGGGTGAATGGTGGGGTTCACCCTGAACAGGTCACCAGTCCATCAAAGGGCCAACACACAGAGACAGAAAACCACACACCACTCACACTCACTCCTATGATGGGAGGCGACAGTGCACTCTACTGTCAATTTGTTTTACTTTAGTTTCTTTACTGTACTTTTGTTTGAAGGAATGTGATTACTTTCCATAAGTTCCTTAATGTCAAGAAACTTCAGCTGAGGTATATTGCTGTGTGTTTGTATATAGACCTATGCAAAGAGATGCAATATGCAAAAATCACATCCATGTGTAAACAAATGGATGTTTTCCTCATCTGGGACTCCACCTTCTTCCTCCTCTGTCATCTCTGTGTGATGTTTTCCACAGACAAGGTCTCAAACTGTCCTTTACTGTGAGAGGTGGTGAGAGATGGTCGGACACTGATTTTCTTTGGCTGCAGCCCTTTTTATTTCCCAAGTTGAAGCTGCTGAATAGTTGGGGATGTGCAGTGTGATGCTGCAGCGCACACTGCCCCAAGGCAAGAGCATTATCATTCATTCTTGCATCAGCGTGCGTCCACCGAATATGTAAAAAGAGAAATTGCGGCGCCCAGAGAGGACGGCCTCCCTCTTGCAGCGACAGAGGCCTGTGTAGTCATTTGTCAGCTACATATGGAAAGTTGATGGAAAAACATACAATGGCACACTGGAACATCTCATCATTTCAGCTCCCCGACTGCAAGAAAAGCACCACAATGCAAGCAGTTATTGTGCGCCTTGACAAAGGATGAAAGGCGTTTCTTTGCACTCAGAGGAGGCACACAAGGCAGCAGTATCAATGGTGTGGTATAATCGGCGGTGCTTTATTTTTTTTAACTGTTTAAACACCTCAAGTCACTCATGCAAATTGGCAATCACCACAGTTAGTGTTTCCACAAAAGGGGCCTGGGTGCACCTGTTTATTACGATGGGTTCATCTGTCAAACATGACAATATATTTTTCAAAGGGAGTTAAATAGGAGGATCTGTAAAACTGTTTATTTGCCAGCTGATTTCAAGTGAAACGGGTTTTCCTTGGATAGCCAGTGGGTATGCTTTGATGCCTGACGTGTTATTGTGCTGCACATTATTGTATGTAGGTTACAAAAAGGAGTTCAATGTGACAACTGTGAACACATTACCCATATGGAGTATTGGGTGTTGCATGTGGAGGTGGCATTGTTGCTCACGCTGACAGCTTACATACGCATGGTGACATTTATGACAGGGAAGTTTTATTTATAAATTAGCAGCAGAATTGAAAGTTCAGAGACAAATTATTTATCAGTGGGAAGACATGCCGCAAAACTAGGACTTGGTTGTCCCATGACTACAGCTGTCAGCACAACATTTTAATATGTATGGCATCTCATGAACTCATCCGGTGTCAGAACTGCTGTTTGAATTTTCTACTTTTGTTTATTTGGGACTTGCAATCTGTGCAAATGAAAATGAGGGAGGAGAGGAGGAGGGGGTTGGGAGGAGGAAAGAAATAACGAATGAGAACAAGCGAGACGGCGAGAGATAAAGACTGAGGGACAGAGGGATGATAAACACGCAGAGTGTCTGCGCGGCGACTGCGAGATGACCGTGGGAATGGCAGCTGTGGCAGCAGAATAAATTTGAATGCTGATCTCGGTTAATAAATAACTTTGTGAACCGCAGCACCTGGCCCAGTCTCCCAGTGCAATCCGGTGTCATGGTGGGCCCGTGCTGATTATTCACTAACCTTCACGTCACATGAATAGGTCTCCCGCTTCCGCCTCTTTGCTCGTCCGCTGTGGGGTGAAACGCAACAGGCTGCCAATGCATGAAAGTACTCTATAGACAAACAGAGCAGGGCTAATTGAAAGATCCCCATTCTAACTGAATTTACTACTCCATGCCTTGTGGGATGCAGAATGGTCTATAATGAAATATGGTAGACAATAAGAGCTGAAAGGAGGTATGCAGAAACTGAATGAGATTTGCTGTAGAAAGACTGAAACCGTACGTTGGCATCAAGAGGAAGCACAAAAGCTCTGATTCATATTGTTCTGTCCTTGGATTAGATGGACTCTAGATGTGATGACAGCCTCCTCATAACTCTGCCTCTCCCAGGCATAAAGCAGTGCTTACAAATCTGGGTTAGGCATTAACTATGTAAATACCCCCTAGCTCACAATTAAGCATATCCCTCCTGTATGTATCGTGATCTGATTCCACCTAATTCATTAGATTTCCTCCTGTTTCACCCTGGTGATTATATTCCTCCCACCCTCCGTCACCTTCCCCAGGCCATGGCAGCTCCTGGGATGACGACCAGAGGCCTCCCTATCATTAAACTCATTTCCTTAAAACAACAGGGTGCACTAATGAGAAATTCTAATTAATATTCTAATTATTTTTATAATTGCCAGTGCTAAGTGATTATGTGCAGAGCCAATCCTTAATTCTGCTTCAGTTACAGATAAAGAGTGTACAGAGTTCATATTACTGGTGTTCTCCTTAACATGTTGAACTATCAAGAGTAATTAGAAAGTCCTTTGATGATAAATAATGCCCTCACAACTCATTTAGCTTAAGTCTACACAACGCTCTACCTTATTGTGCACATCGTCAAGCCTCGGGTCATATGGAGGGAGCTGCTGAAGGGACCGAGTTGTTTAATTATTTATTTCAGGAAATGATGTTTACAGGGTCGGTTCACTGCAATCAAAAGAAAACACTTGCTCTAGCCGTGCACATAGTTTCACCAGGCTGGTTTTATTTGTCCAGATTTTGACGCACTACTTTTTAGATTTCTGCCAACACCACAATATGGTGGAAGTAAATAGGATTTAATGTGTGGTGTACTGGGTTACATGGGCTTGGCGACCAGCAGGTACTCACTTAGGATCACTACCCCCTGGCTCCAGGCCTCGTGACCCTAGTCCAGGAAGGGTAAACACTGTTCTCCCCATTGTTGTGGTGTTTTTTGGATTTGGAACCTTTAGAGACCCTAATAGGACCATACTGCTCCAGATAAGGTAGCGCTGGAGATCCCTAGACCACTAAAGCAGAATGCTCCCTGGTCACCTCCCATTGGAGGTTTACTGGGCCAACTGGGCACAGACCCCAAGGTTGGCCCAGGACCTGCAGAAGGAATCACACCTGTCATGGACCCTGGAGCACATCTAAACACAACCCTAAACATCATTACAGTGTTGCAGAAATCCCGCTACTAGGAGAAGATCTGATACAATGAAATGTAATATTAATGTTAAACTCATTACTGCTGTCAAAGAACAGCCTCCTTTGGTCATTAAACCGAGTGAAGTCTGTGGCAATCTCCATATCACCACGGGTGCCAAAACCTCCTTGTGCATGTGAGCCCACTTCACTTATTTGGTCTCCTTTGCGTCATTGTGAACCTTAGGCTTTCAAACAACGGAGGATGAGAAAGATCTTCCACAGGAGATTCAGTGTTGGTGTGCAGACAGGCTTCAGAGTGGCACAGTGAAGAAGCAGCACACTTGCTAGCAGGAGCAGCAGAAGTTATGGAGATCTGTAATACTCCTCTAAAGATTCACTGTTTCCTGGAGTGAGACGGTACCTTTGCCAACTTTCACTGAGGTTGCTCCAAACAAATCTGTTATTTTTCAGCGTTTCATTGTTATGAAAGACAGCAGGACGCTAGAGTTTAGCAGCTCTTGACCATTGGTGGACGTGGGCCCCAGGTCAGAAAGTTCACATCCCACACCCTATGTTACCATGAGACACTTAGCCAATCAATTTTGAAAAAGGTTATTTAATGCTTTCTGATAGGTTTGTGGGTGGGAGGACACAACGCACCAAGTCTACATGAAGTGGAGTTTTTTTCCCAGGTTAATTTTTTTCTTACCTTATTTTTTACTGTTTTGGTTCACTTTTGGTCGGGCCCGGGTCCTACCGGTTTCACGGCCCATGATACCTATCCCAGTTGGTTTGAGAGTGACTGGTGATCATCATCGTACAGGACAAAAATGTCTTGACCTTATTGTGTAACCGTGATGGACTTGGTGGTATAGAAGATGGATGGATGGAAATTGTAATAAGCAAACATTGCATTAGTTGAAGTTTTGTAAGACCTGATGACAGGATCTCCTGTATGGTTCAGTCCTGCAGAGCAGTGAGATGAGGCGTCCACTGCTGCTGCTTCTCGGCTCCACCAGGATCTTATGAAGTGGATGATTAGTGTGGTCCCATTAAAATTCTGATTAACTGGACCATTGTTTCCCAAAGGACACGCAACAAATTGAGCAGTGTTTTGAAGACCATGAACAATATTTCATTCACCTCTGTGGCACTGAGGTGGAGGTGAAATCTGAATATTTGAAAGTATTCTTGATTTGCAATTATTTTTATCCAGCCCTTGAGGGATGATGAATGATACATAATCCTGTTTTTGTAAATGTAAGTTATAGGATTTTTTAATTTTTCATAGCCAGATTCAAATGTTGCCACTTAGCAAATCACAATTTGATTTGACATTGATTGAACCTTCCCCATAACAACTACTTAAACGTTCCCAACAGAGTGTACTTGTAATCAAACAAAACCATCTTTACAATCAGCGCTACTCATCAAATTTACTGTGTCTTTGAGGTTTAACAGACATGTTGACTGTGACCCTCATTAACCATCATTTCGAACACACTGTCCATTGTTTACATCCCTTTTTGCCACCCAGCAGGTTTCATCTTTAACGTGTGGACACCAGAATCAATTTGTGAACACATTATTATCAATAGTGAATCTGTCAACAAATGCTTCCTTATATCAGCTGTTGTTATTGTTTATTATTGTTGATAGTTGGGTTAAAAAATCAGCCCCCTTGACATCCACATACAGCATCATGGGATTTGTAAGGGTCACCTTTCTCTCCATAAACCACTGGGATCTCAGCACACAGGGGGTTTACATCAAGGCCCAGTGCTGTGGTATTAACTATGACAACGATAATGCACAAAATTTAATTAAAACAATATCCTGAAGCACATTTGTAAAGCATTGGGATCTTGCTCTTACACTAAAAGAACCATATTCAGGGTATAAAAATAAACTTCAAAAAAGATGGCGTGTTACACTGCAAATCTATGTTTGTGTTTATCTGCTTATGTGCGTGTGTTTATCTATGTTGTGTGCTGTATAGAAGATGCTTTATCTGGTATTGCCATGTGTGTGCCTGCTGATAAGACCCACACTTATGGAGGCCTGGGGGACTTTGTAGAAACAGTCAAAGGATCTTAGAATCAGACTCAATTAAATGTGATGATTGGTCATTTTTTCCTCAAGTAAAATGCAGCATGACCGTGTTATTCACATACACAGCAATATGTTCTCCACAGTCTGGAGTGCAGCTTGGAACAAATTGAAACGTTCAGTTGGAGAATCACTGACAGCTATACCAGGGGTCCTGCCCTCTTCCCTGGAACCATGTAAAGCTCCCCACCGGGCAGCGTGACCATAAATGTCTTCTAGGCGTGGGCTTGGAGGGTGATCAGCAGCAGACGAGGCCTTTGACCAATTCATCTGGACATGCAGAGATGAGCCGGAGACATCCCGGTACTCCCCTCTGGGAGAACATCATGGCCAGGCTTGGATATGGCGAGAGCTGGGGCTATCAGACTCCCAGCCCCCCTGGAGATCAGACAAGATCAAAGACAGGGAGAATATTTCAAATCATTTCCTGAAGGGGTTGTAGCATCACTCTCATATGCACAACTCCATTTATTTACACTCTCAATCAAGAGTATGCCTTTGTTGAAATGCACCTTCCACTTGTTTTTAATTGCAGACAAATCAATCTGCTCATGTGATGTTTCCCGACATGTAATTTTGTGCTGTAATGTGATTTTTTACACACTCGTACTGCAGTTTGACTAAGCTGTGGCCAGACGCATGCATTACTTTGTCAACAAACAGCAGTGAAAATGAACAGCGAAGATGTAAAACACATTTAACTCGCCCGCTGTGATAATTCCTCGCAGGGTCGACTCCGGCTATCTGCTTTACCGAGAGCGGCAAACATTCCTCGCAGAAGAATTTCCCTTAATACTCTTATTTTCCCATTTCTGTTTTTTTCTCCCACCATTCCTGTATTTTTTTTTTTTCTTTTTGCATTTATCTAGGGACCGTGTGTCCTGTTTGTTGGAGGCACACAAACTGTTTTGCATTCACTAACATACACAGAGCATAAATATTGGATTAAGTAAACAAATCCGAGGGGCTCACTTCTGAATGATATCAGCGGGTCGGCCTTTGGAGCCAGCAGGAATGCCACGGTCGCAGTCTTTACTTGAGACTCAACACATGAAAAGAGAGAGAGGGAGGCAGAGAGAGATAGAGGGAGAGCGGGATAGAGAGAGTCAAATGGCAGTTTAATCCTCCCTGAGTGTTATCTCGCAGGTGTTTTGCAGACTGCGCTCTCTTTGGAAACTTTGAAATCGGGCCAGGCTTTCATGTGCAGGATAAGGCAGAGGAGAGTCTGCGCCTGGCTGTTTGTGGGCAATAAACAACAACACAACAGTGCAGGACTCCAGCTCACAACTCCACTTAACATGTTATTCCCCCAAGCTCCTTGTTAGGCAGCGGTCCACGTTGTTAACGTAAAAACAATCCCAGCAGTTTCCTTTGCTTTGTTCCTTTTTGTAGTAAAAACAGAAAGGAGGCGGTCGGGCTGAAAAACAAAAATTCTTGGAGCTTCTGTTTCCTCGTACAGGTAATCACATTGCATAGTGAGTCACACTAAGAGCTGCCTCTAAAGTAATTTGAATTGATGCCGTTTTACCTTCAGCAATTAGCTCAGAGCAGCGTCCCACAACACCCATACCAATATAGAGTTACATTTCTCTCTGGCTTATTCACACACATGTTTCTGACTTCATTAGAATTGAACCCTGTACATGGATTCCTCCCGAGAAAATTAGCCAGATTGTAAAAGTTGAGATGAGAACAGACCTCATGGCCCCCTGCAGGCTTCCAGTATCGGGTATC
>OOFC01001462.1:5076-17468 GCA_900323345.1 Pseudochromis fuscus | reverse complement strand
GGGTGATGGCAACTGGTGACAGAGTTCCGTAGGGAAAGCTAGATTCCTGCACAGCCCTCCTCAATTTTGCAACATACATTGCCTGTTTGATGAGCTAGGGAACAAGGCTGTGCCGGGGCCGGGATGTAATTGAGTGTTCACATAAATTGCAAGGAATAATCAGGCATCTTGTCCGTAGCTTCCAAAATGGCTTTCTGGAACTTGGTGGTAGTGATTACCATATCTATATACTCTTGAATAAACGACTCAAAGTCATACCACCCATAGTCAGGGATTGAATCCAGAAGTTGTGGAGTTAAGCTAGGTCCATGTCGTGGTTGGATCGTTCTGTTATGAAGTGGTGAATTAATGACCCAAATGCAGACTCAAAAATAAAAGTAACTAAGTTTAATTCAAAATATGATAACAAAAGACACTGAACCAAAGCAAGCAGGGAAAGACACTGTATAAAAATAACTAAGCGGAAAAATGAACAAAAAAACAAACCCAAAGCACCATACGGGGGGAAAAAAAACAGGAGGACGAAGACGTAACCAGTGCAGGGAGCAGTCCACGGGGAAACACGGGAGCAACACGCAGGAGCAACACAGGGAAACAATGCAGACGATCTGACAAGGACAAGACAGAGGAGAGGAGTATAAGTAGTGGGGTAGTGATTAACAGACAAGACACAGGTGAGTGCAGGAGTAAGACAGGTGAACCAAATTAGGGCAGGGCCAGCAATCACACAGGAGGGAAAAGAACAAAGACAGGAAGTGAACTGAACATAACCACAACCACTTACCAAAATAAAATAGGAAGTGACACCACGAGGGAGGACACAGACAGAAACACTGAGGAAAACCATGAAAACCAAGAACACAAACTAAGAAACCAAGGAAAACATGACTGATCATAACATCACCGTCATGAAGCGCTGCTAACCTGATTCTCACAGTCCATGTTGGTGACAAAGTTGACAGTGACAATAAAGGATTCTTCTTCCTATTAGACGTACAACCTGGGTTTCCTTCATTGACTTGTTTAGGAGTGCTGCCCATCAACCCTGTGTTGTTCATTGTTGCTTCCTCATTCACAAGAATGAAATGATTGAAACAAGCACTGTATGGACATTTCAAAGATGCTACTTTAGGGATTAGGAGTGAACTTACTTTCGCACTTTTCTCATAAAGATGATTCCCCAATCAGCAGCGTATGTAAAGTACAATGTAGCTGAATATTAAAGAGTAATTATCTGATGCATTAAGCATGCCGTGTTCCTTCATAAACAACCCTGTAGATGAGGAAGGTGTGTTACTTCGCAGGGAGTTAAATATTCACTGGAAGAGGATGCGGAGACCACAAGTGGATATACTGTCAGTTCATATTCTTAGCAATTGTGGCAATAATTAGCACATTTCACATGTAACTGTGCACTTGGTGTTTTAGTATTTCAGTCTCCAGTTCAGTTTTCCTAATCTGCCGGTCCATCAGAACCATTTCTTTGTTTTCTTAGTTTTTTTGTTTTTTTACAAGGTACATTGTGTAATGATCCTATACTGGTAAATGTAAATTCACAAGGATGACATTTTGTTCATCTGTGCTGTGGAAAGTGATGGGTTCCCCTCCTGCACAGCCATACTCTTTTAAAAAGAAAAAAAGGATATAGTGGCAACTTATTTGTGTTTTAATGTATTTATGGTTAAAAGTATAAGAGTGTCCATTTGAATGGGAAGAGAAAAATCAATAACCTAATATGTTATCTCTGAAGGACCCTCTGAGTTCACGTCAAAGGCAGCAGAAAAGGTCAGTCAGTCATTTTCTGTGTCTGCTTTCTCCACACTTGGACTGCAGGGGTCTGCTGGAGTCTATCCCAGCTGTCATCGGGCAGGAGGCGGGGTCACCCTGGACAGGTTGCCAGCCTATCACAGGGCTGACACAGAGACGAACAATCATTGACACCTATGGTCAATTTAGACTATTCAATTCACCAAGCATGTCTTTGGACTGTGTCAGGAAACCAGAGTACACAGGGAGGACATGCAGACTCCACACAGAAAGGCCCAAGTCGAGATTTGAACCCCAAACCTTCTTGCTGTGAGGCACAAATGCTAATCACTGCATCAACGTGCCGCCCAGCAGAAAAGGTTTCGTCATCATTATGTCTCAGCATCTTTTAAACTGCTGTTTGACATAGTTTCTGGACTACTGAGTGTCTACTTACAGCTGCAAGGTGTTCTGTTGTTGGAGGAGGCTTCATGAGGCAGGTTTTCCCTTCAGAATATGTTAAACACATTACATAAATACATAAAATACTTACAACACATATAAAAAAAATCTATGCAGGCTTAGGCCCATTCACCCTTCTGTAAGCACTAATGGCTCAGATGAGCTCCCTGCAGGTATCCCCTCCGCCACGGGCCTCCCTGTGTTCTGGTCAGTTTCTCTGCCTCAGTCAAGTGTGGGGCTGCACATCCTCCTCCAGTTTTTCAGGCCTCTGCCCTCTTCCTGTTGGCTGTGTGGACATTAATGTCATGGTTGCTGGTATTTTTAGTTTTTCTGTATTTACTCTTGTTTCTTGTTTTGTAGTTTCAGTGGTTGTTGTTTCCTCCTGTGTCTCTCTGCGGCTTTATGTGTGTGTGATGTTTCCTGTTTCCTGTTTTATTTTGTTAGGTTTCTTCCCAAGTGTGTTAAGTTTTACTTCCTGTCCTGGTCCTGACACACCTGCCCTGATTGTCTTCCCAGGCCTGATGGTTTCCGCCTGTCCTCCGTTACCTTGTGTATTTTGCACGTTTTTACTGTTTTTTGTTGTCTTATTGTCATGATGTGTATTACTAGTTTTCTGTTCCTGGGTTCTTGTGTTTAGTTTTGTGATTTATTGTTTTCTTGAGATTGTTTTGTGTGTCATGTCCTTTTAGTTTGGTGCTTCATGTTCTGCGTGTTTTCAGTGTTTTCTGTTATGTCGCTTCCTGTTTTATTTTGAGTCTCGTCTCGTGTGTCCTGGTTGTTTCCTGTTGGTCTGGTCACACCTGTGCTGATTGTCTTGTCTGCCACAGTCTTCTCTGATTGTCCTCTCCACCTGTGCTCCATTGACCCTCGTTACCCAGTGTATTTAACCTCCTTTGTCTCTTTGTCTTGTTGCCAGTTCCTTGTCTTTCATCGTGTGTCGTATTACTAGTGTCTTGTGATCCCAGCTCTTGGTTCTGGCTCCTGGGTTTTGTTCTTCTAGGGTCTTTCCAAGGTTTGGTTTCTTCCAGTGGTTTTATTTTTTTTTTTTCTATTGTTTTGGACTCTTAGTTTGGTTTTGTGTTTTCCTTGCCATTTTGTGCAGCACTTTTAGTTTCCTTCTTTTATTAAAGACCTTTGTGTTTTACTTGAAGATCTGCATTTTGTGTCCTGTTTTCTCCCACCCTCCTGACACTTATTCACTGCAAACAAAATTTCCTCACGAGGACAAAAAACTCAACTATTACTTTACAATACAACAGATCATATCAAGAAAAATAAAAACCTGTTTCTGGTTAAATTGTTCAGAGTTTTTTTATATGTGGTTTGACTGCTGCATTTCTAAAACCTTAACAGACACACACAGATTTCAGATACACTTGTTGACTTGCACTTATGTCCTCTTCACTACAATTTGGGTTTCTCACACACATGCGTACACACACAGTGAGGGGTGGGAGGTAGTTAATAGAGATCTATCAGTCATGTTAAGCAGGCTTAGGGGAGATGTGGTGGAGAGATTAGAAAAGATTGGAGATGTCATCTACTCGTATGGTGTGGAGAGATTTGGGGTGTTTGTTAAAAGGAAAGATGAGAGGGTGCATGTAGGCAAATCCAGGCATCACTAAGGGTTAAATTACCAGGTCTTATTCAGTGGATACATGGTTGGCTACATAAAAGCCATTCAGCTTCCAGATCAACAAGTGTTGCTAGTAAATGTTGTGCATGTGAGCACCTTGATAAAGGACATCTGAGTTAAAGTTAAACTAAATGAATAAAGAAAACCTCCAAGAAAGATAGAAAACTGTCTTTGTACCTGCCATTGTACCACATTGAACACACACAGACACATCCTGGTGTCTTCTCTCTTTAAGATGTCAAGCAGAGTTTACTGCTGTTCATCTAACCTACTCTGATGATGATGATGATGATGATGAGACTCTTATTGGTGTGTGGCTGTGGTGAGTTGAGCTGCCACGTAAAGCTGCTTTTACTGCAGCATCTGGCAAACGTGGCTTTTATCTTATTATGCTAATAGGTAGCTGGGTTCATAGCAATAAAAACTCATTCGCTGTCAGTGTTGTAGACAGAGTGATGTGGAAAAAATGTTCAGGTTTGAAATGGGAGTGCATGTGGAGAAGGGTGTTTAATCTGACTGCAATCCATGTTTGGACTTTTCCAGAGCATATTACAGGTGTAAAGATATGATCCTATGACTTGTACATATTTTGCTGCCTTGCAGGCTGTCATTCATGCACACATTCAAAAACCTCTTTGCAAGGAGTGTTTTCATTTGTGTGGACAGTTTACATTTTATATTATCTTTCTGAAACTGTAGTTTTCACACCAGAACTGTACAGTAAAAAAGTTTGATTGATTTGTTTGTAGCATTGAAAAAAGTAAGTAAATACATCTGTATTCACCTGCTGCTGTAAGTGAGAAGCCACAAAGACACAGTTCATACAGAGATGTCACAAATGAATCAAGAAACTACAGACTTTACCTGTATGATATCAGTGATGTAGGAGACAGTGCACACAGTTTCATTGTAGTGCAGATGACACTCAGTCATACTGGTATGTAGCACTGATGATTCCTCCAGCACGCACAGAGCAACACCATGTTGTTGTTGTTGTTGTTGTTGTTGAAGTAAACACAGTCTAATCTGTTCACAACCAAAACACCAACACTGCGCACTCTAGGAAACTGTCCAATGCACAAGAGTAGCACACATCTCTGACAGGATCCCTGTAATATAGCCTACTGTAATAACTGTGTAATAATCCCTGTGTGCCAGCTCCTCCAGCTCTCACTGTCCTCTGTGGCACTACCTGAGGGTGACTGCATCAAACCCAGGTCAGGGATTATCCAGGATTCTCCAGTCCTCCTGGCTGAACTTAGCCCTGATTCAGTTCCATAAAAGAAGGTTAGATTAAACCCAGTCAAGTTACTTTGGATATTTGCTCTTTGTGGCTAGCCTGCTCCAGAGCAGGCAGACAGCCAGCCTGAGATTAATCCTGGTGATTGGTCTGTTAATTTGACTGTCAATCCTGTGACAAATGAATGTGGCAAAAGGTTGCATCATTTTCATGATCTTTCATTAAAATATCACAAATTGTCAATTCATTTTAGTATGTTCACTGTACTACTATGAATAAAACTGCTGTTTTAATTGTAACAGTCGATGTTATATTCATTCATGACGTTGTCATTATTACTTTTTGTCCCAGGGTTATATAAGTCACCAGCACATTATCTATGAAGCCAGATGAAATGAATTAGTTGGTCGAACTCCAACCATGTTTTCAAGACAAAGATTTGGAGGAAACATGATTTTCTTCATCTGAAGTTCTTGTATTCTGCCTTACTATCTAACCAAAGAGTTCCTCTGTACCTCGGTCTCTAGTCGAACAGTGAAATATCTGTTTTGGACCAGGGTATGTCCTGTGAATGACTGACTGGCTCAGAGTGGAGGTGAAACACTGTTCAGCTGTAGTACTGGAGTTCTGTATTACCAGGACATCCCAAAAGCTCTGAGTGTCTCAGATGCTGCAGCAAGAGTACTGGTAGGGATTAGTAAGAAATATTATGTTTCTGTTTCATTGGCTCCCTGTAAAATCAAAGGAATACAATTTCAAATCCTCCTAACTTACAAAGCTCTCAGGGTGCAGGTTTACTTGTGGTTTGCAGAGTTTCTAAAAGCAGAATGGGAGGAAGAGCCTTTACCTCTTAGGCTCCTCTCCTGTGGAGCCAGCTCCCAGGTTACCCTTCAGGAGGGAGACTACCTTCAAGATCTGGCTTCAAACTGTCCTTTTTGATGAAGCTGAGAGCTGGAGCTGCTCAGATGACCCCGAACCATCTCTCACTTATGCTGCTATCGGCCCAAGTTGCTGAGGAATCTCCCATCATGCACTGAGCATCTCTCCTCTGATCCTCTTTTTTTCACGTTTCACCAATAATAATAATACACTCCTGTGGACTAACATTTCTCTGCAGGATTTTTAACAGTACGGTTATGTTGTTGTTGTTGTTGTTGTTGGAAGGCTACTGCAACATTGTATGGTTTAAATTGCTTTTATGGTTCTCCACAGACTCTCTGAAAAAAGAGACTGAAAGCTTATTTCAGCCTGTGTCTTCACTGTCCGAGTTATTTTCATATTCACATAACTGAAGCTGACCCTAATGAATTTTTCAGTTCTGGAAGTGCTGAGACTTTACAGTGAGAATCAAGAAGGGCTTGATAGAGGAAGGTGAATATATTCTGCTTATGTTCTTTGTATTCAGCTTGCTTTCATTCATACTGCTCGTTTGAATTATAGATGAAATCTCCTGACTCCTAACTACCACTGCATCTCTGTGGGTGTGGAAGCAGAACTGTGATGTCACCGTGTGAAAACACTGTGTTAGGTTGATAGATCAAGAAGAGGATGTGGCTCTGAAGGGACTGCACTGCTCAGGCAGATATTTGACACAGTGAATGTTTTTCTTGATGTCAGGCTGTGCTTCATCAGACAGTTTGGTTGAGAACACTTAACAAAGGAACGTTCATGAACACAACAACAATGAAGAACACAAAAGGAAACGTACAAATATTTTCAGTGATAGGTCAGTTGAATGTTTTTGACCGTGAGTGAGGATATGTTGCGTTTATTTTTTCTGACTTCTTAGCACCCATAAGTTTACATTTATTTCAAGTGACTGTGATAGAAAATGGAAGAAGTTTCAGGAGAGCTACAATTTTCTGAAAGTATTTATTGTCACTTAATGACAGAGAATAATAGAAAAACAATCCAAGTGGACACAGATGACAATGCTATTTCAGTTCTGAATGTTATCACTTGTAGGGCGTATTTCAATGAGCTGGTGCTAATTTCAGTCTGCCCTTACGTCAACATCCGTCAGTTATAAAACCTGATGGACTCCATGTCTGACAGAGTTGACAAATTGGATGTTTCCAGCTGAACCATTATTTTTCTCAGTTGCTAAGTACCTCTGACTAAAACACCAGAAGTACCTTAAAGTGTTAACACGACTGAGGGCCAATGCCTCCAATGCACTGCCTTTAAAAAAGTCTCTCATGAAAGGATCATTACACCTTTTTTCAGTGGGTTGGTTGTCCATTTGAAAATATTTTCTGTCTATAGATATTAGGCCTCAGACACAGGTGTTTTTTGGAGCTATAACTGGCTGGATTGAAATGTGGTCAATCAGTGAAGTTGAGTCACATGGTCATTGTTTGGACAGAGCTGTGTCATTGGTGCAAGTATTACATTTTCCACAAACAGTTTTGACATTTGTTAGAATCCTGGGGATAAAATGTTGTTTACTTTTTAAAGTAAAATTCATAAAAAATATATATAATATATCTTCCTGTTGAAGTCACTCATGAGGATGTTCACTAGATGGAATTTATTTAGTTCCAAACATTGTGCAGGCACCTACATGTGAAACAAATGCATCGCACAGTATCCACAGACACTTCCCAATCTGTTAACCTGGTCCTCATTCATCTGATCACCTGCCGACCTCCTCACCAGATCCTCCTCACCAGATCCCCCTCACCAGATCCTCCTCACCAGATCCTCCTCACCAGATCCCCCTCACCAGATCCTCCTCACCAGATCCCCCTCACCAGATCCCCCTCACCAGATCCTCCTCACCCTGAACAAAGGCTGTTGCCTGTAATGCTTCTGGTTTTGCCAGTGACTAAGTGGGACTTTGGTTGGGAAGCAGAGGGTCGCCAGTTCAAGTCCCAGTCCAGACCAAAATATGGAGTGTCAACTGGTGGCTGGAGAGTGACCGGGCCACATCCAGGGCACTGCAGACGTGCCCTTGAGCAAGGCACAAGACGATGTATGTACGCATGTGTGTGTACACTGTACTGTATGCTCAATGACAAAATACTTCCTTCTCCTCCTCCTCACAAGTGGTAAAATGGCCAGTACACATCTGTGAGTACTGGTCCTGAGTTCAGTGTGAACCCAGCCTTAGGCTTCAGACCTGCACCCTCATCACACCTCTGCAGGTTTGAGGCCTGCTCTGCTCCACTGAACTACTGGACTTGAACTGAGACTTTTTCCTTCACTCTGATTAATTTTAGTTTCATCAATTTTAATATAAAGTCACACTCATTCACTGTTCATCTACAAACTTTTTCCTTCTTTAAATTTGTTCACCTTATCCATTGCATCTGTTATCTTTTGAGTCCTGAGCTCTGAACTTCTAGCAAACGCTAACAAGACTGCCTCACTCTAACTACACACACTGGCCGTATATAACAAATGCTATAAATATATATTCATATTCCTACTGGAGAGGCAATAAGGAGGATGGAGCTAACTCTTCAGTTTAGGCAGCAATCAGGATGGTGTATCGATCAGATACGGATGAGGAGAGTATTCTTATCTTGCTGCTCTGGGCCATCAGTATTTATCAGTCTGCAACAAGACACTGGTACAAAGATGGTAAGTAAATGCACTACATGCATAACATAACAGCTCAGCTATTATTGCTAGGTCCATTATCTTACAGATGCACTCAGCTTAATCAAATATGCGTACAAACTATGGGCAACTCCCTACCATTGAGGAACATCTATAATTGTACATTTCTACCCACTGGTCAAGAAAACACAGAGTCTGGGCACAATCACTGTCATTAAATTATTCCAATACAAGAATAAGAAACAAGAGCTTGTGTTGTCAACTCCTGTGCTGCAGATGATGCTGGATCAGCCGGGAAGAGAGACTGTAATCCAGCAGGTAACTACGTTACGCTGAACTATCACAAAGCACATGAGAAAACTGTGATGCTTAGCTCCCTGACTTGACCACACCTCCTTGGTCTACAAGGCGTAACAAGCTGCATCCCTTGTCCATACAGCATGACCACTCAACTTCTCCCCCTCAGGAGGTCCGAGCCTTTTGTACACATCCAATATTCAGCTGCAAGAGTATTCAACCTTGTTGTGTTCAGTGAAGTTCTTGGTCATCAGTGTCAGTCATCAAACCATGATCAGCATTCAAGAGTGACCAATCACATGAGTAAAGCTGTCAGCCACTATCCAGTCCCCAGAGTCTCAGTGGTCACCTCTTGCTAGCATGCAGACAGAGCATGGTGAGCATGGTCACTTCTCAGTTGTGCATTATGGGACCGTTGCAAGTGCAAAGTGGAGAGTCAAGAACACTCACTCATCACAGTTGTGTTGGAAAAGGACTTTGCAGAGATGCCTGTTGTTCACAGATACTATTCTACGTGTTGGTGTTATGTCCAGCTTTATTAAAAGGACACAACAAGAAGGGAGGTCCACGCAGCTACAGCTTTTTAAATGGTGTTTTATTAAAACAAAGGTTAACGGAAACCAAACTAATGATCAGTGGTGTGGTGAGGGTGTTGGCTGCTGTGGTATGGAAGCTAACTGAAACCCAAATGTGAACCAAACCAAAACCAAGGTGAGTACGAGGAAGGCACCAGCCCTCCAGGAGGGAGGAGAGGGAGCCAGAGCAGGAGCCAGAGCAGGAGCCAGAGCAGGAGCCAGAGAGCACCATGTTGGATCTGGCAGCTTTTATAGTGCCCCAGACAGGTGATGCTAATCCCTCAATGAGACGGGCGGGGGCCAGACAACCAAGGAAGGAAACTAGAGAAGGAAGCAGAGGCAGAAACACATACAGGCCTAAAGCCTGTGGCCGTCACATTGGTATCACATGTTGGTGTCTATGCGACTTCTGAGATGAAATAAACCCATAGTTGTCATCTTCATTAACACTAATCCTGCTGTCTGTGATTCTCTTCAACGTGACCTGAGTAACATCATCTGTCCAGACTGAATCCATTTTGTCTTCCTGATTCCCAGTCCTAGTTCTTCACTTTGGGTATTTGGTCTGTTTCTCCTGCTCCACCACACAGACCTCTTATGAAATGTTCTTAATGCTTCTGTGTGAACTGTAGTTGTGTTTCTTTCACATTTTATTTTACTCTGTAGGGTTGCTAGTACCATACAAAACCCTGCAATGGCGAAGTACTTTATAAGTTTTGTTGTCTCACAGTTTACCCAGCAATGGAAGTAGAAACAGTGCTACCATGAAAGGTGCTCACTCAGGTAACAAAAGCTTAGATCTCTCAAAACACAGAGAGAGAGAGAGAGAGAGAGAGAGAGAGAGAGAGAGAGAGATTTAAGTCAACGATTTTAATTCTCTCACATTTAAAAATAACGTCAGGGCAACAATTTACATGCCCCATTTTAAATAACTATAAGTCAGGCATTACTGAGTAAATCCCAGGAGGCGTTTGGACTGACTAAATTACTTTAGTACAACCAAAGTGATTAAGCTGAACTAACTTCATTTTATTCTTAAAGTTTTTGTAGTAGTAACTGGTTAAATTACTTAATTAAACATAATTTTATTTATTTTTTTCCCCATTTTACTAAAATGTTCATGCAAATAGTGACCTTATGTTTTTTGGGCAGAGTTAGTAACTTATTTATAGACTTTGAATAAAAGTCTATCAAATATACAATCCCTGAATTGGCATGAGACAATGTTGGTGTCAACTAATTTGTGCACTGTGTGCTGATCGGGCCTCTTTATACTGAACTTAAATTAAATGCAGGATGTCAGTGCAGTAATCTGGTGATGTTCATGTGGTTCCTGTGCTCAGGCTGGGAGGTAGTCAGATAAGAATCAGCAATTATCATTATCAGTCTTGCACTGAGATGTGCAGCTCACTGTTCACTTGTAGTGCTGTGTATGAGTTTTCATCAGAGAACAAGCAGCAAATAAATCCCTCTCTCAGCATGGGCTGAATAATAAAACTGGATCTGAGTCATCACATCGAGTGATGGTGGCTAAGATACACACATTTAATTATTTGTTTGAGAAATTAATCCCAGTACCAAAACTCATTTTTGCTACAATAACAGACTATTTATTTCGTGCTAGTTTTGCATCCATATGGTCCCATTTAAAGTTAGTTTACCAGATAAACCAGCACACATGATCTCGTCTGGGAAACAGCCTCAGTTGGATCTAATCTTTAAAAACTTTCTCTTCAGATAGAAGCTCTCCTCAGGCATCGACAGGGTGTAGGCATATAAACAAAACACTCAGAGAAAGAACCAAAACAGGCCTGAGATCTGGCTGAGGATTAATATCATAATTGACCAGAAGCAACCACGGACCCTGTCATGACCCCTCTCATTCCTCCATACACCTCACAACTTCTGGATGATATTTCATACATGTAGTCGTCTTATGTAACACACTGGAGGCAGCGCTGACTGTTTTCATATGAATTCTTGTGAAGGAATGAGACAAAATGAGGAATCTACCAGATGTTGCCTGGAGCCCCTTTCAGATATGCACCTATTTGTGTTACTGTGTTGTTGGTGTGTGAAGAGGGATTCTGGTCACTCTAATGTGAAAATGACTACAGTAATCTGACTGCGCTGGACCAAGTAACATTTCCTAATCACTAACAAGGCATAAAATTTAGATTAAATATGAGTGTGAAAAATAAGATAAAACATGTAGTGGGAGAGGCTGAAATTATCATAGTTCAAAAGGACATTCTCCTATCAGATCTGTGGAATCATGTTTTTTGTATTGTTCTCTGTACATTTTTACAGTAACCTTGTCTTGTTTAAGCAGAGTTTGGCTGCTACAGATCACCATCTGAGAGTGTTTGGTTTGTGTGGAGGTAGAGCAGTGACGCCTGTGGTTGGTATGTGGTGAAACATGCACCTTCACCTCAGCAGTACCCTGGAGGAGGACTGGCACCTCTCAGGCCACCAGTCCTCACTCTGGGATGGACTGGGACTGGGACTCAGCCATTGCTACCTCAAAGTATATACACTGCTGCTGGAAGACGAAGCGATACGTTACTATGACAAATGAAAATATATCACAATAACAAGATGCTTTGTGATAATATGATGTGAAAATAAAATCATAGCTGTTGGAAAGCCTCCAGATGAGTGAATTGTTATTGTAGTTATTTCACGATTGTATCCCCACATCGAGTTGTTGTTTACCTGCGCGTATCGCTTTAAGAGCGCAATGCATGCTGGGAGCCGTAGTCACAGTGGAGAGACTCGCTCATTATCAAGGTCTTTACTGTGCAGCACTGTGCAGCACATATATATATATATATATATATATATATATATATATATATATATATATATATAT
>OOFC01001461.1:0-15669 GCA_900323345.1 Pseudochromis fuscus | reverse complement strand
TAGCTTCATTTGTTTTTTTTATGATGCAAGTTTCAAAGATCGATTTTTTCATATTCTGGATCATATTATCTGAAATTATTCCTTTATCCGGATCAATCTTTGATATATTGTAGACCCCATGTTAGAAACTTGTCCTGTATTTTTTTTCAAAGTGTCTTGACCATTTTTGGTGGAGTCATATGCATAAATGTCGCATATGGCCCTATCTCCCAATGTTAAAGAATCCTTCAAAAAATTCCTGGATCCAGAGGGGGATCCGGATCACTTCCAAAATCTAAACATTTGTTCCTTATCCCCATCTGGACAATCCCTGAAAATTTCATCAAAATCCGTCTGTAACTTTTAGAGTTATTTTGGAAACCAACAGACAGACAGACAAACCCCGGCAAAAACATAACCACCTTGGCGGAGGTAAATATAAACATAATAAAAGGCTAGTAATATATAATATCCACTTAGTGATGAAATTATTTTCAGATCGACCACCAGAATTTACTATAGCTAATGACATCAGAATGAATGGAAAAAAATGCATTGAATGAGTATTTCATGATTGAAAGTGACTATGCTTCACAGCCGCACAAAAGCATTGTAACTTTTTCAACAGTGTAAATTCAAACCTGGAAACCAAAGCAGAGCCTAAAACCAAGGCCTGGAGGATCTTAAATCTTCAGGTCGTGGTTCACTCCAGGTTTGAGGTTGTTGAGTTCCCACGGTAGAAAAGGTCAGTGTCTTCTTCTGTGCTAGAATTTGCCTATTTTTAGGGTCATCCTGTGGTGTTACTATCATTGACTGGTGGAGTCAGTGTTGTGTGTCGTTTTCGCTGCTGCCAACATGTATCCTTGGCGCAAGAGCAGGGAAGAAGAAGACAGATGGGACGATTTGCCTCGGGTGCCACCGACATACATGGCCCTACCTCATGCAAGGTGTCTGCGTCAGTCAGTCAGGCAGCGGTCGTCAGGCTCTTCCCCACAACTTAATTGTACTCTGCCACCCACAGTGTGTGTCGTGTGCAGAACGGGTTCTTCATAGTCACGATGGCCCGTCTAGCTGGCTTCCTTTTAGACATTACATGCTTCCTTCCCGATAAACCGCATCAAACATGACATCCCTCACTTGCACGAAACAGGCTTCCAGCAGAGATACATCAGTCAGTCAGACAGGCATGTCAAGGGAGGGTTTTTTTTTTTTTTTTTATAACCGTCTGGCTCCAGGTTCCTGGTCTGTGTCATATCTAACCAGCATACCTCATCAGAAGGGCAAAGCTGTCATTACGAATAAGCTGCTGCTGGTGTAACTTAGTCTGACAATGCGGTCGGACCAGTGTGTTGCATTGTCATGAAGCAGGGACAACATAATCACACTGTAACAACAAAGGTCGGGTCTCTGTTCCTCCTCAGGGTTCAGTCTGACGTCCCTCCTCAGATACATGGTTCTGTTCAGACGCTCTAACCACAGTGTAGAAATGTCAATATGTAAACCTTTGTTCGATGCTCAGATGTGCCACCGCGCCTCAGCCCAGGACACTTTTAAGACGTGAAGTGTCTGTTATTTTTTCCTCCCATTCGAAAATCTGATTCTGACTCAATGAAGGCCTCATCAGCGATAGATATACACAGATTACAGGCAGTGTTTAATGCGTCAGGCTGGAAATCTTTTTTTCTACTTTCAGCACAAGTGGCACACATACAAATTAGACATCACTAAACACATGTTTAACCAAATAAAAAATAATAATAATTATGTAGCTGAACCAGTGATTATGTAGCCGCCAAAGATATTTTCAGATGTGTTAAATCTCACCAACAACACACACTTTTTGCTGGTGTCAAAATCCCCGATCTGCTTTTGCAGACCACAGATTGGGATTCCACTTTGACAACATGGATTTAACACAAAGGTCATTTAAATGACTAATATACCAAGGAACATAATAACGGTACTAAAACGCTAATAAAAAATATTTTTCTTCATTTTGTCATTCACTGATAATAAAGTGAAACTGTGTGTAACCTGAAACACTGGATCCTCACACTTCTAAACTTTACAAACATCAACCAGAGTAAAAAACAAACAAAAAAAACTGATGGGGAATACCCCGAGCAGCCAGCTGCCAGTAAGTGAGGTTATTTAATCTGTATGTGTGAAATGCAAATTGGATTGAGATGAGTACTTCTCCTTTACGATATAACAAATGGCAGTAATTAATTTGTAGATTATAAAACAGTACAGGACATTAGTGAAGATCACAAAGTCACTTGTAAACTATGTTTTTACTGGAAGTTCTGAAGAATAAGTGTTTTCTTTACTGGAAAAACTGCAGGATCCTGATCAGTAGCATTTTATGCAAACACTGTGAAGCACTTGACTTCAAGTCTGCTTACAGAGTTTTTAACGGGAAATCAACTTGTCAGCATTTTCAGGCTGAAGTAGAAACATCTGTGTGGTCACAGGAAGTAGGAAGTGAATTTTTGTAAAATCAAATACTTTATTTTCCTAATTTAATCAGTTTTGTGTTTTACTGCTTTTGCCATAGAAGTTCTACTGAACAGATCTCAATGATTGTGGGGATATCAGGTGTCACCACAGGAACAAATGATTAACATTTGGGTAATTTTTGTTTGAAAAAAATCCAGAAAATTCTCTGTTTGAATGGGTGAAAGTTTTAGCAAGAAAGTGTTGCTGTGTCCCCACATGAGTAATAAAAGTCTATAACATGCACTGGATCTTGCCTTGGTGGAGGTCTCTGTGAAAGCTTTTTAGTTTAACTAATCATGTTTGTTCTGCTGTTGTACTCTGGGGATGAATAAAGTGGTTTATTTGATGTAGTGAATAGATGTCTTTAGAAAGCTGAGCTGACGTGTTCACTTTCAATCGATAAATGTTCCTCCTTTGTAAACAGGTGTTTTTCTGACGTCTCTCCTCAGAGCCCTCGGTCCCGCTGGACCCCATCTCCTCGTCCAACTCCTCCTCTCAGATTATCCTCAAGTGGAAACCTCCCAACGACCCCAACGGCAACATCACTCACTACCTGGTTTTCTGCCAGCGCCAGCCTGAGGCCAGCGAGCTCTACAAGTTTGACTACTGCCAGAAGGGTGAGCCACTTGTGGTTGTGTCTTTTTGTGTTTGCTTCTCAGTTACTGGTTTGTGTGTCTGAATGTCTGAATGTCTGAATGCGAATCAGCGAGAGGGAGTATATTTTTTTTTCTGAGCTTGCCATTAACTGAAGAGCTCTTCTCACTGAAAAGCCCTTGACTACTACAAATTGCTGCAGTTAACTTGTATGACACCGTGTAATGACTCTCATTCCACTTCATGGCTGAATAAAAGTCGTTTTTTCAATACTGGATCACAATCCTTTTTCTCCCCCCTCCCTTTTTTGTTTTCTTCTGACCCCACAGATTGTGTTAAATGAAAAAATTAAATGTCCACATTACAGCAGCAGTACGTAGACACAGTGGGCAGAAAAGTGTGTTTGACTTTTCTCTAAAAGGAGGAGGAAATGAAATGAAGTAAAGGGGAATCTTTTTACTTGTGCAACATGACACAGTTGAAAGAAACCGGGCAATGAAACAGTGTAAAGTCTTCCTCTCACCCAGACTCCGGTTCAGGCAGAGTTCATACATTTGTCTTGGTTAGATTATTTTGGTCGTGGCGTGGCCTCATGTCGATGGTTCTCCATCGCTGCCCTTCTTACATCGGCACACAAGCAAACTTCCATCTTTTGAACTCCCATAACTCCCACACATCCAGAGAGATGGGAGTGTGTGTGGCGGGGTTGTGTCACTGGTAATTTATCTCCACTGAGAGGGTGACGACCTGGGGATGACAATGACAGATATGCCCTTCAGGTGTGTGTGTGTGGGAGGGTGTGTATGTGGAAATTTGTGCATTGCATTGTGTTATCACACCTGTCATCTGACTCTGTGTGTGTGTCTGTGTGTGTGTGTTTTCTTTTTTTCTTTTTTTTTTTTTTTTTGTCTGGCTGCCATGTCTGGCTCCGTCTCACCAGGGATGAAGCTGCCATCGCGGATGCCCACTCAGGTGGACAGTGATGAGGAGCAGAAGTGGAACCAGACGGAGGAGCAGGGTCCGGGGACTCGATGCTGCGCCTGCCCCAAAACCGACAAGGAGCTAAAAAAGGAGAAAGAGGACTCAGAATATCGCAAGACCTTTGAGAATTACCTCCATAACGAAGTCTTTGAGATCAAGTAAGACTCCCGACAACAGAAATGTGTTTGAATAGTTGTATTCTACAAACATTGTGCTTTATTTCAAGGTTTGAGTGGAACTGCACTAAATGAGACAGTTAATTTTATTCGTCTCATATGATCAAGCCCAGTTAGGGTTCGACCTCTGTAATCCAACTTTAAAAAGTGTGTTTCTTCCTTTATATTTTTAATTTCTATAAACATCTTGTTTGTTTTTTGGTTTTTTTTACTTGCTTTTCCTCATATAGACGCTCAAGACAGCGACGCGCTGTGATGGGCATCGCCAACCGAACGCACCCCTTCCTCACCACTGCCCCCAGCCCGACCGGGGGCACTGGCATCCCCGACGGCGAGGACGAGGAGACCTTCGAAAGCACCAAGACTGTGGTCACCGTCCACGCAAAAGAGTCCACTGTCATCTCCAACCTGCGCCACTTCACCAGCTACCAGATCGAGATCCACGCCTGCAACCACCCCAACGACTCGGCTCGCTGCAGCATGGCGGCGTACGTCAGCGCCCGCACGATGCCTGAAGGTGAGGTCACACTGATAGTTACTCTGTTAATGTCACCAAGGAGCTGTTTTTTCATTGTAGGGGTGTGTCATCCTCTTTTTTACTTAGAACATAGACTGTATATAGAAGTGGACAAAGTAACTGGGATGCTAAAGTCCTGGTTTCAAAATGTACACAAATCAGCAGGTGATGTCATATTAGCTTTGTCTATTCTCTATACAGTCTATGGTAAATAAAGAAAACTAACAATAGTAATATCTTCGGTTCATTACAGACAAAAAATTAAAAATGAAAGCAAAAAACAGGGGAACCACATATATCAACATACCTGACTACAGCTTTTTCCAACTAGTTTTTGCAGCCGGTAGATTTGCTGATTTGATTTTTATGCTTGGGGTTTTTTTAAGTTGTACATCTAACAGTCAGACATATTTCTGAGCATTTGATGGAGATACACACAGAACTAACATATTGGACTTGGAGTTAGAAACACAACTTCAAATGAGGAGCCATGTTGCTCCATGATTGATTCCTCAGTGTATCAACTGACAACTTATCCTCTATAAAATGATAGTAAGTAAATAAATTCACTGTTGTTCATTAAGCTTAATAGTATTAGTCCATTATCAGACCTGAAGCTTGGAGAGACTGAGATTGAGACAGGAAGAAGGACATGTCCACACCCTGTATCACACCAAGGACGTTGCAGCTGGAATCACAGTCATGACAACAGTTGTTCTTCTGTTTGCTCTATAATTAGCAGCGTTTTAATAGGAATACGATTCATGAAATGCTGTGACCTTGTTCTCTGCAGACAAAGCTGATGACATCTTGGGTCCCATCAGTTATGAGGTGACAGAAAACACTGTGCACATCACCTGGCAGGAACCTGCAGCCCCCAATGGCATGATCATCCTGTACGAGGTCAACTACAAGAGGCTGGGAGACACTGAGGTGAAGACACACACCTGCACACACATCTGTCATGGCTTATTGCCTTAGTGTGTATAGTCATTTAAATCTCAGGTCACAGAGGACGAGTTCACAGAAAGTTCAGCACAACACAGTTTAATCGTACACAGGGAGAAATGTTTATATCCGTCTTTCTCATTAAGCGTGATGGACCGGGCTGCTGATGAAAGACAATTTAAGAGAAACAAATTAAATCTGTCCATCTTAAAACAGACCGTGCAGCACAGAGAGGCTGTGCTTATTACTGCCCTTGTGTTTGCGGTCTCAGTAATGTCGTTTGTTTGATAACCTTAATGGCAAAGTCATTTTAGTGTTGCACCATGTTTTCGTTGCCATGGACACGGGTCAACAAAACATCTGGTTGACGGCGAAGACAGTTAGTTCCTCTAGAAAACAATAACAACTGCTCAAATGTTTCCACGGCAGAACCATGAAACTGTTTTAACACAAGAACATGGAAGAGAGTGGAAGCAAAATGAGTCAAACGTTATTTTAAACACGATATTTTAAACTCGGAAATTATGAAGCCTGAACCTCTGGGGTTATTACTTCTGCAGGAGCTGCACTACTGCGTGTCGAGGAACATGTTCAAAGTGACCCGTGGCTGCAAGCTGAAAGTGATGCATCCTGGGAACTACACCGTGAGGATCAGGGCCACCTCATTGGCTGGGAACGGATCGTGGACCGAACCCACGTACTTCTACGTCCAGGACGCAAGTAAGTGTCCTTAAAGAGAGAATGAGCTCAGATTTAGTTGAGTTTAGCAGGAACATAATTGGGAAAAGATTCTTAATTAATTATACTCCACACTTCTTGTAGTTTTAAATCAGCTGTGGAATAATCAATTAGTTTTATTTTCATCAGCCAACTCGTATGACTCATCCCTCTTAACCATTACCACCAATTTAAAAGCTGTTGCTGACTGATCGAGCAGCAGATTGCATTCACAGAGCAGCGTATTGATCCGAGATGTGTGGGATGATTGTGTGGAGCTGCTTGTTGTCCTTCACCTGAATTGTGACGCACTCTCTCCGAATGTGTTGAATAGGCGACCCTCTCTACATTGTGAAGATCGTCATCGGGCCAGTCATCTGCTTTGTCCTGCTGCTGCTTGTGGCCATGGCAGGATTCGTCATGTTCAAGAAGAAGTACGCACATATCACATCCTGTCCGACACTCAGTCTCTTATTATTATTATGGAGTGTGCCAATGTAAATGCATCGGACACACCATTTACAATTGGTTTATTATTCTGCTTATAGATGCAAATTATGTCACATAACTAGTCCCACAGCTTTGATAAAATCCTGGCAAAATGGATATGAAAACATGTTTTGTTGCAAAAAAACACTATTTTTTCCATTGACTTTGTGAAAAAGTGATCAAGTCATCCCCTGTTTGATGCCCATTGGCTCGGGCATGTTTTGAAGTAGAAGCATTATTTAAACTTTAAACTGTAAGAGATATCAAAACACTGCCCCAGTCTAAATAAGTTTATGTCTTTGGGAACCGTTTAGGCCCGAGGGCAGTTTACGTTTTATCGCGGGTGTGTATAGCGCAGAAGTCATCAGCAGCTGTCCTGGCACACTCAAAATTTCTATGAGACATTTTCTAGTTATTAGATTTTGTCAGGGTAACTGCTAAGTGGGTTTTTTATTTTTATTTTTTAGTCAAACCCAAGGTCCTAGTGGTCCAATCTACGCCTCTTCAAACCCAGAGTACCTCAGTGCTAATGACGGTAAGCAAAAAAACCTAATTATAAAAGAAGAGTATCATTATTAGACTTTCAGTACCAGTCATCATCATTTAGTGTATGGAATAAAAAAATGTCATTATCAGTTGTAGTAATGTCTTCAGTTTCCCTTCTTTGTCCGACTAATAGTTTAAGATATTGAAGTTAGTGTCACGTATGATTAAAGAACAACAGCAAACACTCACATGTGAGAAGTTACAACCAGAAAAAGTCTTTGCTGCTGTGATCAGATGATTTACATTTCGTGTTCTGGTGTTCATGTAAAGCTGTATCTAAGATATTCCTGAAAATGTGTTTGCAGTGTACGAGGAGGACGAGTGGGAGGTGCAAAGAGAGAAGATCAACATTTTGAGGGAACTGGGCCAGGGCTCCTTCGGCATGGTCTACGAGGGCATCGCCAAGGACATCATCAAGGGCGAGGGGGAGACGCACGTAGCGGTGAAGACGGTGAACGAGTCGGCCAGCCTGAGGGAGAGAATCGAGTTTCTGAACGAGGCGTCGGTCATGAAGGCCTTCAGCTGCCACCATGTGGTAAAGACAGACGGCATCTTTTTTTCTTCTTTGTGATGAAGGGCTAATTACAGCCTCCTCTAGGTTTAGCTGTGTGAAGGGCAGCTGCTTCACCTTCTGTCATCAGATCGATTCTCATCACTGTTTCGATACAGTGAAAAAAAAAACAAAAATCCTGAAAGGAGTAACCTCTCTGTTGTCGTCTCTCAGGTCCGTCTGCTGGGTGTGGTGTCAAAGGGCCAGCCCACCCTGGTGGTGATGGAGCTGATGACCCACGGAGACCTGAAGAGCTACCTGCGCTCTCTGCGACCTGACGCTGAGGTGAGAAGATTTGTTTTAATTAGAATCTTCATGTTCTTGTTTTAGGTTGAAATCTAGTTTCTTTTCTGCTTTTCACTTCTGCATTTTGTTGTAGATGAACGGTACACTGGTCTCTACTTGAACTTTTCCTTATCTGAATGCAAATTTCTGATGGTTTTTTTTTTTTTTTTCACCGGAAGTTAATTTTATACTGAAGGGCATAAAAACAAGACGACTGAAAACTAGTCTAAACACTGTTTTTACTGTGGTGATTCTTCCTCCATTTAGGAGCCTTTGCAGCTGTTATTATTTCAACATGCATCTCCAAACCATCCTGCGTCACATTTTGTAAATAGCTCAGTTAACTAAAAGAGACGAGAAGGCAAAATGTTTCCAGAACTATATTATACATGTACGGGCTGTTCCAGGTGTTTCGGGTGAAAGATGTTTGTGACACGCAGCTGGGCGCAGGGCAAGATGAAGGAGATAAATGCAAGAAAAGCAGTGATCAGGATGCATTAGCATTCACACCACTGACAATATGTGTGCATCCCAGACCCCTCCTCCCCATGTGGTTTGAGTGATCGGATAAGAAACATTTTTTTCTTTCCAGCAGGTTGTTCTGCTGTGACTAAATTATTTCTACAAAATGGGATTTTATTAGATAATAAGAAGCTTTGTGGATAAATATGGATTTATTATCTGTGGAGCTGAGACTCCTAATGAATTCTGCAGTTTTACTTTTGACATGTGTAGGCATATCACACGTCACTTTTTTAAGTAAACACACAGATGGCACTTTGACTGGAATAGAGGGTTTGTTTTGCTGGGTGTTGACAGAAGATTTAAGCAGTGAGCACAGGCTTGTTACCGCTGATCATCAGCCCACCAAACTGAATGAGACAGCTGCCGCTACTGAGCTGCTCGAGTCAGCATTTGGTAAAAATAAACTTAATATTGTTTTCTTTATACTGTGGGATCTGAGATGTAATAAGTGTAATAACAAAGTATCAAAATCAATATGAGTCTTTATCATGAGTGTACGTCTATGGCAGCTGAGCAGAAGTTGAAAACCTTCTTGTGTCTTGTGCCCCTCAGAATAACCCCGGTCGTCCACCGCCCACCCTGAAGGAGATGATCCAAATGGCTGCAGAGATCGCTGATGGCATGGCCTATCTGAACGCCAAGAAATTTGTCCACAGGGACCTGGCAGCCAGAAACTGTATGGTCGGTCACGACTTCACCGTCAAAATAGGAGGTGAGTTATTTTATTGAGGAAAACAAAGTTTGGATTTGCATGCAGAATTACAAATTCTATGACTTTGGTGCCCCCTTGTGGTGACATGAGATGACAATGTAGCAGATGGCAATCACAAAACACTGTGACCAGTGTAACCATGCCTACGATGTAGGTCAGTTTTGGGTGACTTAGGATTTTTTTTTTTCTTCTAAGAGAAATACAGAACCAAACCAGCTGAACATCAAGTGTTCGTATTCATAAAAGATGTTCTGGTGGATTTGATATCACAGCCGACAGTCTGAGTTAACTGACTGATAGATAAAACTCACCAAAAAGCCATGGGGAATAATGCTGAATGATTACAAATCAGTGCAGGTTTGACTGTAACTTGAATTATGAATCTTCTTTCTTTTCCAGACTTTGGCATGACGAGAGATATCTATGAGACCGACTACTACAGGAAGGGAGGGAAGGGGCTGCTGCCCGTCAGGTGGATGGCACCGGAGTCTCTGAAGGACGGAGTCTTCACAGCACATTCAGACTGCTGGTCAGTGACACTTCACTCCCTCTAGTAGATCGTAAACACGGAGCTGCTGTGAAATTAAGAACTCTACAAGCAGTAAACACTTACCAGTCAATTTTTAAAACAACAGGGGGCATAAAACCAGACAGAATAATAAACAGTAAACACATCACAAATGTTAAAATATGACACCAGGAGCACGCATGTGCTTTGTTGTTTACCAGCATGGCCACTGCCTCTGCCCTCAGTTTACCTGTTTGCTGCGTCAAGTGTTTACAGGCTGATTCACTCTGTCAGGTTTTTTAATTGGCGTGTCCTCATTCTCCCTGTTCTGCTGCTGTTCCCTCTCCCCGCCTGTTTACCAGGTCATTCGGGGTTGTGCTGTGGGAGATCAGCACGCTGGCTGAGCAGCCGTACCAGGGTCTGTCCAACGAGCAGGTCCTCAAGTTTGTCATGGATGGAGGCTACCTGGACCGGCCGGACAACTGTGCTGACAGACTGTAAGTACAAGATAAAGGCCTCTGCCAAGGAAGTTATGTTTTCACCTACACTCACATTTGATAGGTTGACTTTACTCAAAAAAAAATACGCAAACTTGTTGCCCCAATAAAACTGAAGTAAAATTAAGTTTGAACAACTTGTTTATTGTAAGTGTGCAGTAATTAGATTCACTTAAATGTACTGCACCTAATTAAGTAGTACAACAAACATGAACTTTGTAATCTGGGCTAACATAAAAGCCATGTTTTGTGGCAACATTTTGTTATGTTGGGCATACTACTCAATCAAAATTGAATCAAATTAATCAATGATCTCACTTATTTGAACTGAGAAAATTCCATTGTAAAAAATTACAACAACACCTTGTACAATTTATAGATGTACACTGTAAACTATACACTGAAAATAACAAACATCATTGCATGGATTTCATTTCTTAAAGTTACTTCAACTTAAATACATTGAGTTAGTCAACCTTTTCTACACCAAATTAGAAGTTACTTATTTAACATAAGTATGTTGCTAAAAATTGAGTTGAGTCCACTCACATTTTTGTTAATTAAATTAAATATTAGGTGTTACAGTGTAGATTGGTTTGTTTTTCTAGCATCGACAGCTTGAAAGAACTATAAGACTACTAGGGTATAGGGAACAAATTAATAAATATTAGGCAATAATGCATAATGCAGTAAGTATATTTCATTTCGCTCCACCACTGATCCAGTTTGAGTCAGAATAAGGGTTTGTAGTGAATAGCGAATAGAGGAAATTAGAAATAAAGGCCTGCCTTAAGTTCAAATAGAGGCAGTTTAAGTGGATCAAAGCCCAGCTTCTGATTTATTGGTAACGACTGTGGTGAACAAACCCCATTTCAGACATTAGTTAATTTTAACTGTCTCCCTGCTTCCTCACCCAGACACAACCTGATGCAGATGTGCTGGCAGTACAACCCCAAGATGCGTCCCACCTTCCAGGAGATCATCGAGATGCTGCGGGAGGACCTGCATCCCTCCTTCCAGGAGGTCTCCTTCTTCTACAGTGAGGAGAACAAGCCGCCAGAGAGCGAGGACTTTGACCTGGACATGGAGAACATGGAGAGCATCCCGCTGGACCCTTCGTCATACTCCCAGAGGGAGCAGTGTTTGGACAGGGACGAGGCCTCCTCCATGGGCCTGCGGGGCAGTTACGAGGAGCACCACATCCCCTTCACACACATGAATGGGGGAAAGACCAATGGACGAATACTGGCCCTGCCGCGGTCCAGCCCCTCCTAACATACTGTACACATCCCACGCAAACACATCAATGCTATAGATTTAAATATATTTTTGTTTTTCTGTTGTCATTTTATATAGATCACAACTTTTATCACTCTCTCTTCAGAAGCCCCTCAGTGCATATCTCAGGACTTTATTTTTTGCTTCAGATACCACAAACGCACACTACAGTACGTCCACTCTCGGGCACCAGAAGACACTTTTTGTATTTAAGGACAAATCTCCTGCGTCTTTCTCGGTTATGATTGTAGTTTATATACTGTATATATATACATATATATATATTTGCCAAGTTTGTGCTAGTCTGGGTGGAAAATGGATTCAACTGTGAAACAAACTCTTGACAAACAAGAAGGCTGCTAAACCCACTGTCCCTGCCTGAGTCCAGACTGTGCCCCCCTCTCCCCTGAATTCGTCAAAAGGGTTCATCCCCGGGTCTCTACGTTTTGGAAAAAAGTGCCCTTCTATTTTGTCTGTGGCCTACAGCAGTTGTCATGGAACTGTGTCTGAATCTTTGTATGCAAGCAGATGACGAACTGAGAATGAAAGACTTGGGGAACTCTGCTGGATGGTCGAAGACGGCCCATCCTCGAACAAACTCTTATCCACTGGAGAAGCTGGTTGAAGTGGCTTACCTCCTCACACTCTGCAGTATTCCAAAATGGCACACAGGATTAAAACACAGAACTTTTGTCGGGTTATATTTTTTAATTTATTTACCTGTCTTTCTTATTTTTTGTTTTCCCGCTCTCTCTGTTTTGAGTTTTCACATTTACAGCTGAAGGATATTTAAAAACATGTTGGCGAACGAGTTCCTCAGATTGACCAATAGCTGCTTCGTTGGTATATTTTAGTGGGTATAGAAGATAAAAAATTCTAAATATATATATAAATATTATATTGATGTTTTTGTACATAGCTGATATGTTGTCATTCTTGAGGTATTTCCGGTCATAGAAAATGTTTTTACATGTTAGTCTCTTATGTTTATTTTTTCTAATCCAGAAAATCATACTAATTAGCTTCTCTTTTTTTGGACTCATGATCAACCAACAGCACTTGGTCTTTTTACTGTGCGATGCCCAGGAGGAGGAGGAAGAGGAGGAGGAGTGTTTGGCGTCTTCAGCTTAAGATGTCTGCCCATCATATCGAGATCAAATAAAATAGTGCTGTAAATAATGCAGCAAGGTGCATTCATGAAGTGGCTCTGGTAGTGAGTTTCTTATTTTCCTGCTCTCTGTGCGTGTTTTTCCAGATAATGATGCGTTACTACAGTAAATACTGAGACTGTTATGTACAGGGAACTTGTGGTCTTGTCTCGATGACTATAACAAAGAGGACTGCGGCTTTGTTTCCATGGAAAAATGTAATATACACATTCACGTAGGTTCAAGTACAGCCTGAGAGGGATGGTAAATTGGGAGCCAATACAGACACTGATGCTCTCTCAACTCTATATGAGACTTTTCTACATAAACAACACACAATCAAATTAAAACTGGTGATTTCAATAAGGAGAGATCAAATACACACAAAGGAACCATACTTTTGTGGCAAATAGATCTTCGATGACGATCATGGTGACGCCACATATGAAAGCTTTAGATAGGACTGGACTGTACCCCCTGGAGTGTAGGTGATGGTGGTGGGGAACTAGAGGGAAGGCTTAGAGGCTTGTGGAGATGAGGAGGGTTGTCAGCAAATTGGTCTGAAAAGCAGGATGATCAATGGTAATGAGAAGAATATTGGAGCAAAGAGGTGATGTGGAAATTATGAATGAGGAGACTTTGACAGTGTGAGAAAGCAGAAATGACAAAGAGATGATGCAGGAGAGTACTCAGTGAAACAAACAGGTGAAATTGAACAGATCAGTAACATGGTCATTTAAATATTTTTGCTTAATAATGTGATAACATAGTATTGTGTGTGTTGTTTACAATGTTTTATGGCTCTCCTGCATTTCCGACTGCACTGTTTTAGGTTTGAATGAATGAATGACTGAATAAATGAGTTACCTTTATCTGAATTGCCAAAGAAGTGATATGGTGCACTGGCGCCACCTACTGTTTGACAAGAAAATGGAAAGTACCCTCAGTGTGATGGTATACAGTATACCTTGAAAAATGTTGGGTTATTGAACCCAGAACTGGGTCACTATGGGACTAAGTACATAATGGAATATTTTAACCCAGTAAGATGAGTTAAAACAAATAAATGATGGGTAAAACAATAACATATTGGGTCACAATGTGACCAACAATATGACTAATAATATGAACTAAGTAAAGGTTATGAAGGTTTCATGCATCACTGAACCTGGCTCTTAAATGATGGTTTGGATGTTACCTTTATCTGAATTGCCAAAGAAGTGATGTGGTGCAATGGCGCCATCTACTGTTTGACAAAGAAATGGAAAGTATACCCTCGGTGTGACAGAGTACCCCCTAAAAAATGTTTCGTTGTAGGGTAAAAGCAAATAATTAAAAAGTAAAAACAATAAAATGTTGTGTAAAAACTACAAAATACTGAATAAACACAATGAAATGTGCAAAAATAATAAAATGTTGGGGAAAAAACAACTAAATACTGAATATAAACAACAAAATACTGAGTAAAAACAACAAAATATTGGGGAAAAAACAATAAAATGCTCGGTACAGCAAGAAAATGTTGGGGGAAAACAACAAAATACTGAATGAAGACATAAATCAGGGACATAAATTAAAATGCACGAAAATGTGTTGTATTTTGGGAACAAGAAAATAAATACATATATATGTATGCATACTGGGACAAATATTTACAACATAATATGGTACAGTTTATGATTGTTAAAGTTACTGCACTATGGGTTTTTTTTTTTTTTTACCTTCACCATCAATTTGACCCCATTTAATGTTTAATGTCTCAAAATGAATAGTTAACTTTTTTTGTTTAATATTTCATTACTTTTCACAATTTGGGGACTATACACACTTTGTATCACCTGTGTTACAAATAACAGTATCGTCTTGTTAAAATGATAATAATAATAATTCAAATCCTTTAAAAACACCAAAACTAAGTATCTTTAAGTTGGTTGACTTAAAATGTTAAAGACCTTAACATCTTAAGTCAACCAATGAGATTTTATAGTGATTTGCGGTTTTTGTTTTTGTTTTTTTTCGCCATAGTTACTTAATATGTATTCTGGATGTATACAGGTTCAGATGAGGGATTATGTTTCAACAGTTTTGATTATAATCATTTTCTGGAGTTCAAAATTGCTGGAGATGTTAGTAAATGTTAAGAATAGAATAGGTCTGATTCAGTGGTGTAGTCTAGTTTATTGTAGTATACTCTGATTTTTCCAATCCCAGCCTTGCTCTAAAACAGCCCCACATAAGAACCACCATGTTCATTTATGCATAAAGTATGTACCCACACATAATTGAGATCATGAAAGACTGGTTATGTATTATCTAAATGTAAATATTTTGTAAGCAATACAAGATGTATAACAGTCATTAACAGATGGACATTAATTAACCACTGAACAGCCAGTGACAAGACAAGACAAATAAGTTTCAAATAAAGAAAAATCAATGAATAAATAAATAAATAATATACTTGTATAAATAACATTTCAGCAATCAAGTGCAAAAAATCATGTAAACAACACAAATAAACCTCTCTGTAGCTTGAAAAGGCTCTAAAGTAACTGACTTTTCACCAGCTTTGTATCATTACATCAGTAGAAAAATGTACGCAACAGTCTGTAAACAGTCCTGCACAAACTCTCTTCAGTCACTGGGCTCCCTAAAGCTAGCGTTAGCTGGAGCTGTAATGTCCCCAAAGCAGCAGTAGTAACAGGGCAGCAGCAGACTTA
>OOFC01001456.1:71023-83247 GCA_900323345.1 Pseudochromis fuscus | reverse complement strand
AGATGCACCCTATCTTCTAGCCCCAGCCTGCTGATGTTTTGGAGATGACATACACTACAAAAGCCCCATGATCTGTGGCATTGTCTAGTCGGCCAATTACTATTCCCATCTCTGATTAACTTTGATGTGGAACCTAATGAGATAAGGCAGCTTATCAAGGCAGCAGCTGATAGTGGTCTCATTTATTCCTGTGCCTGGCACCCAAGCAAGTGACAAAAACTAATGAGGAGGAGTTTGTATGTAAGCTCAGGTCTAAGGGAAGTGCGAAATTGTTCATCTGCAGTTCATCAGCTCCCGCCTGAAATGGCCTCGACGTCGTCAGTGTGCAGCGCCGAGACACTCCACATAACAGCACTGTGGCTCACTGTAGAACAAGAGCCACCAAGTTTCTGTCTGACACTCTCTCTCTCCCTCTCTCTCCTCCTTTTTACAGCATCTTTCTCTTAACAGCTCCTTTTCCCTTCTCCAGGCTCTAATGGTGCAGCTAATTGCTCAGGTTGTTTAGTTGGGAGGAATGCAGGAGTGTCTGTACAAAGCTATTCTCTTTCCCTGATCTCCAAGAGGTGAAACCTTAATTTTCCACTTCTGCCATCTGTGTCTATTTTTTTTTTTTTTGTGCCTGTGCATGTTTATTTTTTTCCACACACTGAAAAACTGTGACAAGAAATATAATTCAGGAACAATTCACCAATGTGCTCTGCTGCTGATTGGATTTCTCAATTAATATTTTTTTAATTGTTAAAATAGTGTGTATTTGAAATATGAATGAAAAATTAGACACACTAAATTACGGATGGCATTAAAATACTAATTTCCACGTTGCATCAATTGCAATAAATAGTTGTCAGCTGAGTAGAGGTAAAAATAGTTTCTTTTTCTTATTAAAATTAAATGTGGCAGCTTCTCTATTTTCTGTGGCACCGCGAGGCAGTGTAATAATTATTGTCTTTTAAAAGGGTTGTTCTTATCAACAATACTATTACATTGTAATGAAACAGTCCTTTTAAATAATACTTTTGTTGTGAAGCAGCAGCAGCACATTCTTGTAATGCGGTTGACGAAGAAGGGGGAAAAAAATACCCTGAAGTGAATTGAACTGTGAATTCTCCTGCACGGACTGTGTGTAGAGAGGCAGGAAGTGTGTGCCTTTTGATTTGGAGTATAAAAGTAAATAATATTTGTACATCTAACACATACTCGAAGTGAATGAGCAGCCCCTGAATGTGTTTCTATGAGCAAGTGGAGAGCTCTACAGACTTTAAAGCCGGAGCCCAATTAAGCCTCGCCTCATCGGGAGAGGGAGAGGAGCTGAAAGCTGAATACATAAGATAATGCAGCCGCACTAAAGCAGCCAGCTCGCTCAGTGTAAAATTAGAGAGGGAAGAAAAAATCTTGATAAAGAGAGAAGAAAAAGCAGGGACAGACAGTAGGGGGAAGAAGAGGAAAAGAAGTTCCTTTGGGCCAATTTCCTTTGAAACTGTTTAACCAAATACAGCTATTCATATTCAACACAATTAATAGTGTCTCTTTCTTGTTCAGACGGCACATCATAACGGGCAGAGGGGAAGAGAGAGAAGAGGATTTCTTTCTCCCTCCAAATTGTAGCCAATTTAAGGACAAAGCGGTACCCTCTAGTTCCCCAGAATAGGAGTCGCACTCATAAAGGAAGACTGACAGTCGACATCCAAATCTCATTCAAGGACGCAATTTCCAAATGCTAATCATAATCTGCAGATGTTGGCCACTGATACATCCATTTATTTATTTATTTTGGAAGCATGTCTGTGCCCATTTGGACAGCCTGTGAAATTTGAAACAAAGAGGGAAAATCCCTTCTTTTTGAGGCATGTTGAACAGTGTGCGGGACCAGCCACAGCATGGACATCTGCACCATCTTCAGATGGTGTGTGTCAGCAAACACACACACGCACACACAAAAACAGTGGTGCACGCACACACGGATGCCCACTAAGGCACAAGGAAACACGCAGACAAGCTCACATACACACCCAGCTCCTTCCTCTTATTTACTTCTCTTGCTCTCTCTTTCTCTCCGGTTCGTTTTAGAGTACCTCAGATGTGTCATCAGACATTGGTTTCCATCTGAACCTGAGGGAAAAAAGAAATACTTGACAGAAAGGTATATAAAAAGAGGACACTCTGAATTTTTGACATTCTTTGCACAGCTGCTTCAAAATGAGTAGGATGGAGAGGCAAGAAAAAGCAACTCCAAGATGCGTTTTTGTTTACTTGCTGCCTTTTCTCCCTTTCCTCTTTCAGGGAGATGGAGGCTAGCACGAGGCCACAACTCACTCATCCTTGTATAGAGGGACTCAGTGCAGGGCCGTGAAAGAGAAATAGGCATGGCTAAATGAATTCTGGGATCTGTTCTATTCAGCCAGACTCAAAAAGGATAACCCCTTTTTTCCATTTAGATACCAAATGCAAGGTGAAACTCAGCTCAACTTGTCAGTTAGGTGACATTAAATATGCTACTTCATTTAATGGGTAAATAGATACAGTCGTAGCTGCAGCTGCAAACTAATAATTAGGGTTTTTTTTCTAAATTAAAACACATAGTGATGATTCCCTTGTGTGTTTTTAATTTTACACATTTTTTGACTTATATATTGATAACTACAAATAAGGCTTTACAAAATGTTACTTGCTATGATTCATCCACACCCTATTTCAAATTGTAATTTAAAATAACTAAAGACTGGACACTTAAAAGCGTCAGGAGTGTGTTGGGAACATGGTAAAGCAAGTTTACTGACAATTTTCTTATGTACTAATTAGTAATCACACCTTCTTATATGTGATGCATTGTTCAGTGGTTACTGATGCTATGCAGCTCATTCTGGCTCAGTGGGGGTTAATACTTGACTACAAAAGCCATTGATTGAGGTGGCACTAGAGAGATGAGTTTTCTCTTCCTATTTGTAATATTTCATGGTGGCTTGGAGCTGCTGTATAGATGCTTGTTTCTTTTGAAGACTGTCCCTGGACATTTTCACAAGCCACTGTTGGCTCCTGTCTCTCTTTGTTGATTTTGTCCTGCTCCCCCCCACCAATAAACAATCCTCCCAGCTGATAGCATGCCAGGTTCTGTTTGAAACAATCAGTATACGTGCCCTTCTCAAGCATGCCAGGCCAATCAGGAGGCGAAGGGAAGACAAACGGAGCCGTGCAGCTGTCCTCTGAACAAAATGAAGCACTTCCGGGGGCCAGCGAGAAGGACCAGGGCACGGGGTGCACCCTAAATCAACCATTGTACTCTCCCAGAAAAACCTTCAGGATCACACAGCACCCAATTGTGGGCCGAGTGACACCCCTCCACACCCACCACCCATACCTACAAATCAGACGTTTACCTTCACCCACCCCAACCCTTTTCCTTCATTCATTCACTCCCTCCCTCTCCTGATCGGTGAGACTTAGTTGTATTCTTCGAGGTGGTGGTGGTGGTGGTGGTGGGGGGGGCTCACCCTGCTACAAATGGTTGGAATGGCTCCGGTACTCCCACCCACCTTTTCTCCAGTCAGCAGCAGACTCTGAACGAAGCATGTCTAGCCGCCAAAGCACTCAACATGCCACAGCAGTCTGACTGGGTGCTGAAAGCGGGTCTGCATTTTAATATTCAGTGCACCAATTCATTAACATTCTATTCGAGCCTACAATAGAGACTGGAGAGGCTCTGACCCTGCAGTTCCCCCGATCAAGGTCAGTAACTAAGAAAATAAAATCTGAATTGCATCCTGGCACACAATTGGATTCTCCATCCCTGCCATATCCCCGTTTAAGAAAATAAAATTACCCCGCATTCACTGTGTTCTCAATAGAGGCACTTTGGAATGAAAAGACAGTGCTTCAAAAGTAAAAATTATTATTTTGATCTTACAATATGAAAGGCAAATTCATCTTCAGGACGAGCTCTTTTCGAAGTACTTCTGTCATCGTAGTGACCCTTGTAAATTACAGATTTGTTAAAGTTTGAAGTTTTCTTTTTTTTTTTTTAATTTAGGCTCCATCCATGCCCATGCAGACAGATACGCACACATACAGGGAGCTGTTAAAGCTCTCACAAAAAGCTCCATGGGTTTTGTATTTCACCCCAGCAGCTTTACAACCCATGCCAACTATGCAGCACACTGTCTGTAAAAGGTCACCGGTACTATTTACATCCCTGCACATATGGACACTCACAGAGTCAAGAGAATAAATCTAGCCAACCAGTCGATTATATGATTGGGTGCTGTGACAAAGGGTGAGCATGTTGCTAACACGTTCCCTGTCAGTAGAGGGGCTATATGTGGGCAGACACAAAGCCTCATTAAAATACATACAGAGCTGGTGCTGCTCTGGTGGGTGGGAATGATGCTCCATCAAGATGTCGTTACAACAAGGCTATCTCCACCCACTGGCATGTATCTCCCTCACACTGTCCTCCCCCATGCCTGGACAGCACAATGGCAACGTCCTTTATAACCAGTGTGGGCCATTCCCTCCATTCCCGCGAGGTCAGGGCCTAATCCTCGGGGAGTTCTCGTATTGTGTTTTAGCGAACAGGGGTCAAACTGTTTGAAATGAGGAGGTTTAGTTAAACATCTATTAAGCAGGCCCAGTGTTGTTGGGGTGCGCTTGATTTATGTGCAAAGCTGTTGTGCTCAGCTGTCCTCGATGCTCGGCAGCATGTTGGCGTGCATGCTCCACAAGTCCTGTACGTGTCACTGTGAACACAAAAATCTGCCACCTTAAATAATATGCACTGACCCAATGTTCACCTCAACACATGTCCACGTGCACATGCAATGTGTTTCTGGGAGTTAAAATGGATCAGAATAGGTCACGTCTGTCATCTTCATTTGCCACTAAGAGGCACTGTGCTGGGGGAAAAAATGGAGGGAGAAAAAAAATTAAAGATTAAAAGTTAAAAGTGTAGCTGTGTTGTCAGCAGTGCCATGTAGGCCAACTGCCCTGTTAGCAAGGCTGACATTCAAAGAGAGTTGGGATGCCGACAACAATCCCACAACCTCCTGCTGCGAGAAGACATTTCGCATGGTGGCCAAGTGCTTTGATACTACTCTTGTGATCCTCGCTGCCGTGGCTTTGAGAAAGCACACACACACACACACACACACACACACAGCACACAGCTCAGGCCATTGCCATTATATACCATTTGAACACAGTGCTTTTTTTTTTTTTTATATATTCCAGAATTTTCCATTATTATTGTCATGAAATCATCCTCTTTCAGCTGGACATTAAAGACGTGTTTGTATGGAAATCTGGCTTTTATGGTACTCTTTGTTGCCAACAACACACCAGTTGTTTGGCTTCATTGCTAATGTATCCATTTCAGAAATTTAAAAAGAAAGTTTTTTTAAATCCAGAAAAATAGTACTTTTTATTGAAAGTGCCCCCTTGCCATACCCAGAGAGAGAATAATTAAATGTGGCACTGTCCTCAAGCTACCCATTAAGAGCATGGCTGTCTCTATAATAGCGAAATGTGACTGCAGCAATAAGCAGTAATGCAGGTTACTGAATATACAACCCACTTTTAAGACCAAAGGCAAACAAGCTCCGCTAATTACTGTGGCACTATGCAGTCATTTTTCTGATCAAGGGTTACTGAATGGTTGCCTATTACTTCACTCTCCCTGAACCAAATGCTTAAGATAATGACCAGTTACTAATTGGTGCTTATACCTTATATCAGTTTGTGCAGAATATAATTGCAGCTATTATGGTACTAAATAATCATTGGAATTAGCATCTTTTACCAAAAATGTGCTAAATAACAGTATGGAGCATTTTCCAGGAAGAGGTCTTAGTGTCGATGCACCACCGGTTGATTCATCATTAACTAGAGGGTTCAGGGCAGAGAGGATGCCTTTCCTATCATATTGTGGTGTCAGTGTATCTTCTGCACCAGCTAATGGAGCCACTGATGTCTGCACATCTGTGTGCAGTCTTGTGTGCTAGTGAGTGCGCGCACCTTCTTTAGAAGCATATTAGGCATGTTTATGTGCTTAATGCGTGCACCAGTTCGGATGGATATTTTTTGCATGTGCTCAACATGAAGTGTGCTGGCAAAAAAAGGGATGGGGAGGTCTATATCCTATGCTGATCACGCTCCCTGTGCTTCAGCAGCTCCTCCTTTGTGTTGGCCCTTCCGTCAGCTGTTGACTTCCTAAGTGTCTCAGACAGCCGTGTTTCTGTCTGCGCCTCTGTCCACTGCCTTGTCCTGCTCACATTTCTGAAGTCCGCTGACTGCTAATGGCTGTGTCCAGACAAAGAGCCCACTCTGTGGCCACTCTGCATGGCCAGGCCGGGGGCCAGGGACAACCAGGGAGGAGGAGGAGGTGGAGAGGAGGTGGTGGCAGGGAGGAGGAAACACAGGGAGGGCTGGGTTTGGGGGAAAAAGGGAGGGCTGAAGCTGGGAAGAGCACCCGGCACTGCCTGCCTCTCTACACTCATGTCACGCTTGTGTGACAACCACTCCTCTGTGCTTGTTTGAACTGTCCTTCCCAATTAGCGCTAATAAGTCACTCTGTAAGGATGAGCAAGCATAGTGTGCCCAATCACCCCCCAGTTCACATATGCGTAAACAGATTTGTGCATAAAACACAAACACACACATTCTCTCTTCCACCCCCTAAGCTTAGCAGCCCATGAAAATCCCAGGAGCACAACCCCGCTAATAGACGGAGAAAGCCCAAAACGCATCTCATTCCCAGCAAACAAGTGCCAGTAAAGAGGCAAATTAATGACAAGTCGTTTGAAGGGTTTGCCTAAGAATAATTCTACTCTGGCGTCTCACTACCACTGAAGAATTGATTAGATCCCTGCTCAATCAAAGTGCCTGAATCAATAAAGAGCCAAGCAGGCATGCTCCAGTCCAATTTATTCACAGCATCACTCTAACATAAGAGTCATGGGGAAACAGAGAAAGAGAGAGCATCCCTGACAGGTGACGATGTAAAGGCCCAAATATAATAAAACTAGAAGCTAATGTCAGTAGCACTAAGGCTGTGGTTCATGTCCACACACTGTTGATACTTCATTAGCTCAAATGAACAACACTAGGCGCACATCAAATGCAACATAAGATTTAATAATCAGATTATTTCACAAATAAACATTATGTTCATGAAATAAAAACGACTGAGGAAATGATTACTATTGCTTAGCTTCCTGATACAACGTCAGCTTTTAGAGCAGACGTGCTGCATGGGAAAGAAAGCTAAAGAACTCTGGAATAATGACTTCACTTGTGTTTTCTCAAAGTAGAGACTGGAGGACTTAGTCAAGCTCGGCTGTGCTCGGCTGTTTATTGTTGCTTGCTTGTTTATTGTCATGCAGAAAGCAGAGGAGGTATTAAAGGCAGATTTCGCCCTTATTTTAAAATGTGGTGCTGAAGATTAGAGCTCTTGCCAAACACTGTGGAAACACTTAATTGATTTCCTTTGGACTGTTTACCTCTACTGTAGCCCTCCTAGAGCCCAGCACTCGCTCACACACATGCACACCCAAACACACACACACATAGAGTACAACCCTGGCCCCATTTACGCCAACACAGGCCTGCCAAGAGCCTCATTAGTATTCACAGCAGTGGCATTTGCCAGCCTGAGCGTTGCCGTGGTGATGCTGCCCACACAAGTGATGATAAATGGTGCTTTCAGCTTCTCTGCCTTCCATAGAGCAGAGCAGGGAGCTGAGGAGTTGCTGGCTAGGACCCAGCTGCAGCCACGGCTAGCAAGGCCTCATCCCCAACGCTGGGCAACTGACGCATGACTACACAAGCCCAGGGCTGCTTGAAGGCTTTGGGTGCAGGGGAGTGGTGGGTAAGAGGGGTTTGGTGCTGTGTGGGTTGTGTGTGTGGGTATGGAGAAAAGAGATTTAGGTTTTGCTGCGTGCGTACATGTGCGTGCGTGAGTGTGTGCGTGCATGCGTGTGTGTGTGTGTGTGTGTGTGTGTGTTAGTAGAGGGCGAGGAGGGGGCATGTTGGGAAGAAGTGTGTGCTTGAACTTGTTATTGTTGGCTGAAAAAGTGATGTCAGCTTCAGTGTTTCTTGAGTGTGTTTTGTTCCTTGTATTTTTCACTTGTGTGATTATCTGATCACAAGTTAGTGGCATAAAATATATGACTTCAAAAAAATGTACCTGTGATTTTGTTAACTCACATTTATGGATATTGGAATAGCAAACAAAAAATTAAAAAAGAAAATACAAAAACAACAAATATAATGATTGTCCAGTATAAGACATGGCACAATCAGTCTCATCTTCAGCTGTTAAATTATGAAATGTATTTTTTTAATAACAAATTATTAAATCTTAGAAATGGTCAAAACTCTCTCTCGCTATGTATTTTTTTTTTTTTTTTAATTAGAAAATATATTTTGGTTGATGCTGAATATACAGAAAACTCCTTAATATAATTTTAAGATGAGAGTTTTTAACATAAGCAGCCTAAATGAATATGTTTTTTGTGGTGGTATGTATTTAAATAAAAAAATGCTGTCAACCACACAGAAAGTTAGTTAAATGCCTCACTAACAGAAGAGAAGAAGAGAAAATATATATATTTTTATGGGTAATACCATTAAACCCTGACCGCAGATAGACACATCTATTTCACACTTCCTACTTACTAAAGAACAAAAATTATTATCGTGTGACAAATTATTCTCTAAATAACTATGTAGTGTGACAAATAGAGCGTGAAAGGATGGTGTTGAATCCAGTGCAGTCCCTCTCCTGTTTCTGTTGCTGCAGGTGTCACAGCGAGGGCTGTTTGAGCCTTAAATCAGCGTAGACAAACAGAGGGTTAAGGTATCCAGCTACACTTGCCTTCCCCAGAGCCCACACATACAGATGTGTAAGCAATGAGGACAAGGAGGCTACACCGAAATCCTCCTGATCCTTGTTAAACACAAAAAGACGGTGTTATTCCCACATTATGGTGCACCGATACATAGCGCATTAGGGGCCTGGCTGATCTGAAATCACAGTGTCTTATTAAAAATAGGACGACAACACAGGTTGATAGTGTCTTTCTTTCATGCACATCCTACGTGGTTTTGATGTATGTTTGTTACCAATAGCAGTATGTAAAGTGTTAAAGGTTCATCTCAAGCACATCTAAGTTTGTAGAAAATACACACAAGAGCATATGTTTATATATATTTGTCAAAAATGTAGAAATTCACCTTGAAGGCAGAGTTATCTACAGTAAAATGTAATGTATTGTGAAGAATTGCCCGAGCTACATGAACTACATTGTGTCAGTAGTCAAATCTTTTTTTCTCTCTTTTTAATTTAATTTAATAATATTTTTCTGTCAAGGTTTCACAGTTACATCAATAACAGAATCCTTCAGCCAGCAGTGATTTGAAACACAATATTTCTACCTTACGGTTAGCTCACAGCTGGCAATTTTCATTATACAATCTTCTTACACAATCCTGCTACAATATTCAGAGCACGACCATGTTGCTCTTCATCCACTTTTTTTCTATTAAATATGATATTGGGCAGTGAATATGTCTGATAAAATTACAGTAATTCTCACTCAGACCATGAGCGCAGCCCTCCTTGGTTGAACTTGGGGATGACCGCCCCTTCAAAAGATAGCCTGACCCTTCCAAAATCAAGCCTGATTACCCATCTCTAGGACACTAAGAAGCGCCCAACTTCAAAAGGAGCAGAGACAATCACGGGTGGGGTGGCGTGGCATGTGGAGGGAGGGGGTTTGCTCAGAAACCTGAACCTTGTGCTGCGGCGGTTTGGGCCAGACTGAACGGTCTCAGCCAGGGGGCCATGGCTATTAAAAGATAAATGTATTTCTCTATTGCATTATTCATGATGCGAGGAGGTGGGGAGGGAGCAGGGAGCCAGAGGCTTAGCGCAGCAGTGGCTCCCTTCTCGGCCTCATCAGGGCCAAGGCCCCCACTGCACCCGCTGCACCCACACCCTGATGCAAGAGAGGGCGAGTGTGGTGGGGGTGATACAGGCGACAGCTGTGAGGACGAAGAGGGAGATAGAGAGATAATGCAACAGTATGTATTCCCACACACACATATTAAATGTTATTATTGCACGTAAATCTAGATACAATTGTAACAACTGTGCGTAATATAAATTTGTTACCTCCACATAATTTCATTTATTAATATTTAGAATCTAATCAGTTTATGTATTTAAATCACTTTCTGCAGTTTGCTCAATTTTAGCTGAATTATTTATAAATGTTTTTGCCTCTAAATTTACTTTTCACGATAATCTTATGCACATACACACATATCAGAAACCTGGAAAGAGCATCAGACTGTGGGGCTGAATAACCTCTCAGCCGCTGATTAAGTAAAGGGTTTGGGCAAATATTTTGGAGACATATTGGACTTCTATAGCAGAATGAATGGTGAAGTGAGCTTTTGTCCAACTCATCTCTGATCTGCAAGAAAAGCAGATTAGGATGACCCCAGTGTCACTCATTTGGAGATGAGTCACTGTTGAGAAAAAGCCAAACAAACTGGAGAGAATGTCAAACAGCAGAAACAGCTAAGCCTCCTCTGTTTGCTGCTTTTTTTTATTATATGCAAACATTATTTTTTTTCTTCTAATATGATAATAAACAAACATGTTAAAACTATATCTTTTTATTCTAAATGTGGATTACTTCCATTACAGTATAATATTCACCATATATATATTTTTTTAAAGATTCTGGGATTCAAACATTGGTTACATTGTGTTCTACAAAACCATTTTCCTCACATCCCTCATGATGAGAGAAACTACCTGTTCATGTTTTAATCAAATGCTCTCCAAATTGTTTCATAATTGCCTATAATTGAACACACACTGTGCAATTTTGCTGTTTCATGCCAATATCTATTTTGTGCAGCAAAAAATCACACTGACATGTTTGTCTCTGTGGATTCATTGTCATATATACACATATTATTTTATGAACATGATCACGATATAAAAAAATACTTTGAATTGTATTTACAAGAATTGTTTAATCCTAAGTCGTGATCACAGTGACCACATCATTTCGAAATTTACTGATAAAAAATTTTCTGCCGCTAGATGCGCATTCATTCAACAGAGTCGTTCTCACCAAACAGAATAATGTAGTTCTCATGTCCATTAAAAAGTGTTTTCCCCTCGGCACAAGTGGTCCCCATTGCTTATATTTACAAATCTGAGATACATTATACTGGCATAAAATGCACACTAATGCTTGGGAGAAAAGACGCGCTCTGTGGCGGAGTGGAGGGTGGTCTGAACACATCAGTACTCATGACTCCATGCTGGGATCATTTGTTTCCAGACAAGAGGGCACAAGGGTGGGAAAAAAGAAGAGTATAAGACAGCCGGGAGATGGTGGAAGTTGGTGTGGGGTGGGTGATGAAATGTGTGTGTTTGTGTGCACTTGGACAGATGAGTGTGTTTTATCTGCGTCTGTGTACTTGTTTATGTGGATCACTATTCTTGCTTTGCCACTTTACACATTCTGGCTTGAATTAGACACCAGAGACAAAAGGCTTCATATTTGCGCTTGCATGTCAAGGATTACTTGTTCTATTGAATGTGCCCCCCCATTATCTGCTTATCACTCTCTGTGCTCTTTAATCTCTTTCTTGTCTATGCTCAATGGCTTCCTCTCACTGTCTCCCCATCACAAATGTAGCCTTTCTCCCCTTCTATTTTTTAACACTTACAAAACTGAAAAGGCCTGGCCTGGTCCGGGCCACCTGGAAGCACCAGTGAAGCTTTCTCCCAGGCCTGGCTCCCTGCCACTAGCCAGCTGTAGCATTGTGAGTGGCCCATCTCAGTTAATTCCATGCATTGCAATTGTTGCCGGGCACTGTTTACAGCCGCCTCCTACTCCGCCTGGGTAGCCTCTCCGATTGTCCCGGGGCCTCCCTTGTTTAATACTGTTTTGCAAGTTATTAAGCCCTGGAAGTCCATTAATCACAGTTCACGGGCTGTGTAAGCCCACACAAGGCAGGCAGAGGTGGGGGATGGGGAGGCACACTCGCTATCCTCAATGGGCTTAGACGGTGGTCCATTCAGATCCCTAACGAGATCATTACCACTAACTAAATACAAACCTGACCCCACGACCTGCTGGGAAATTACGTAGGAGCTCCCTGGTGCAAGACATTAATATACACCCCCCCCTCCATATCCACCCCTCCCA
>OOFC01001456.1:47166-70971 GCA_900323345.1 Pseudochromis fuscus | reverse complement strand
AACCCCGCTCCCCGCTCCCCGCTCCCCAACCCCCTCTTGTCCATTCTCACTTTCTTGCCAATGGACAGAAAACTAAACCTGTCATCAAAAGGGCCCTAATCACTGCTGTGATTGTGGTAAACCAAGCCTGACAGACATTTCACTGAGGCCTCAATGGCTACATCAGTGCCACCTCCCTAGCCAGCCCCCCTTCTTTCTCTCGCTTTCTCTCAGTCCCCCGCTCTCTCTTTTTACCAGGCCTCTGGCCAATGAGCAACAAACACCCGGGGGCTTTTCAGATTACTTGACACACTGTGTCCACTTTTGGGAGGGAGACCACCTGGTAAGCTCATTTTAATACAAAACCAGTTCGGTCTTCTCTCTCTTTTTCCCCTACTCTTCTAATTCCTCCTCTCAAGCCAAGCTACCACCATGAATTCTGTCTAATCCAGTGACCCCCACAGAACATTCCTGGTTTTACACTCCTCGGAAGAGGCTGGATTTGGGCGGATTACATGCTTCCAGTTCTGTTTGGAGGCACCTGTGACTGGAAGTGGATGGAAGTACCAACGATGACAGTGAAACATAGAAAGAGGGGAAAGAAGGAAAGTTTCCTCCTTTTCTATCAACTTGTCACCTTTTACGTTCACTTTTTTCCATCATGGCTACTCTCCAAGTTGCCTATTACCTGCAACTTCTTCAATGTGCAAAATAGGTTGAAATCCAAACAGCCCCAGCACGGTTACTGTGTGGCCCAGGCTTGGGTTACTGGGGGGTTAAGAGGGATGACAGAGCAGGAGAAAAAGATGCGGGTGGAGGAAGAGGTTGGTTGGGGGGTTTGCACTGACTTTCACTTTAGCTCCTCAGCTTATGTTAAGATGTTGTCACTTTCACCATCTCAAGTGTTGCCACTTCAGATGCCGGAGCTTAGTGTTCGCAATAGGCTGTGGGGGGGGTTGAGTGAGGGAGAGAGGGCAAGAGGGAGGAAGTCTGGGAAGATTTCCATTTTAAACAAGAACAACTTTGTCACACTGTCACCTGACTACCATGGCACCCCCTTTTCAATGTTTCCCAACTTCCTGTCTCCTCTTTGCTCCTTTCGTGTGTCCTTCTCTTTAGCTGCCTCGCTTCGTCTTTCTCAAGAACTCTTTAAAGCAACATTTCCGCCCTGAATTCTTATGCCAATTTGAAGAATTGTATCTCACAGCCTTTTGAGTTTTGCGGGTAAGGCGCTTAATTGTTTCGCTCTTCTTTTTTTTCCCCCACAATATCATGGCGAATGCTTAAGCTGCACATGCTGTCGTAGATGTGCATATTTTAAATTAGGTGTAATATCCCCCACTTTAATCCTTGATAAGATCTCAATTGTTCCATGATGTGAAATGGAGATGCAGCGACAACCAGGGCTGAATTAAATCGAAATCTTAATTTACCTGGATATTATCCTTCAGTGAAATATAATCACTGACTGAATAACTGGGCACACCAGCAAATTCTTAATTGACTCTTAATGAGTGTCATGGAACACACGATTCGTTGTAGATGCAGAGATTAGGAAAAAACAGTTAAGTAGGAGTGAGAGAAAAATGAAAAATACGAGCCACAACACGTGAGCCTGACCACATATGAACATACGCGCATAAACACACTCATATTTTCAAATCATCCACTCTGGAAAACATAACTATAAATACAAAATTACACACAAAATCTCACCGGATAGGCTGGTTGTTGAGTGTCTACCTGGCGCTGCATTGATTGTTCCTCAACACTGACCAATTGTAAGCTCATAATGATGATCTCTGGTACGACAAGTGATTTTAACCTGCCTGTGGGCCACCCCCGCACCGAGTCACAGATCACCTGCCCCACGTAAACAAAAACATTAGGAGAGTGTTCCACATTTAAGAGCATGCTAATTACAGTCATTCCTATTTGAAGTACTTTCTGCTGCAATTTGCTCAGATCACCAAACCTCCAATCCCTCTCATGTAAACAAATAAACTCTCACGTAACAAAGAGATAAAGCAAATAATAAAATAGACACGGGCACTATCGGAACTCGCTGGGGGCACTGTGTTTGAAGTAGGCTTCAAATAGTATCATACTACTCTACAGTGTTGAGTCCTAGTTCTGTTCACATCCCCAGTGAGGAATAATTACAAGGGTTGTTGTTGATGTGCTCAGGAAAACAAATCATTTACTTTGTAATGGCAGAATTTAGATGAATGCAGCCAAATAAAATAAAACAAAAATATAAAAATGATGATGATGATGATTATTTTGCTAAATTCTGTATTTGAGTATCTACGGCGATTGGACAAATATATTTTTATATTTATCGGTCATGATTGCATTTCTTTGTTGAACTGTTGAAGTAAAAGGAAACGAGTTCAGCTAATTGATTTAAACCCAACAGGTGTCAGTTCTCTTCCCAGTTGCTTCTTGACAACAATTACCCAATTACCAGTTTCTGCTCAGCACCCCTCTGTTCATATATGGTCTCAACTTCTCACCTCGGCCTTATAGGCGTCAGAGCCGATCCAAGGCAACAGATAGGGGGGGTGAATGTCACCACAGCCCTCTCCAGCCCTCCAGGTGAGTGTGTTTCTCCAACTGTGGAGGAAATGAAGCAAAAATGATGGAGTGTTTGTTTTCTGACATTTTGTCTCTCTGCGGCCTCATCAGGGCTGAGCCTCACAGACGTCAAGTGTTAATTTAGGGCTCCTACCGAGCGTGAGCCTGTCAGCGGCGAGGCTTGGAGGAGGGAGGTGAGCTCTTGCAGAAAATGACCCTTCTGGTCTGATTGTCTTCTGGCCCGCAGACTGGCACTGAGAGGAAAAACAAAGACACAGGGAGAGGGAGAGGTGGCTGAGTGCTAATGCACCTAGCAGCAATTAGAGAGGCTTACCTGACTGTGTGAGCACAGCACGCAAACACACACACACACAAAAGGTACACACAGTAAAGTAGTCCAACACCAACCCTCCCCTTATACACGCCAGCTGATGTCAGCACACACACCAACAAAATGAAAGACTGGCTCCTTATGGAAGAACTTATTTGCTCAACCAAACACACACACACACAGAGACACACTTTCACCGTGGCCCTTTCCCAGTGGATGGCTTCCTGCCACCTTTTAGCCCAGTGATTAATTGGCCTGAGCTCACGATAGTCCAACCCTTTATTCTGTGAAACTTAAACAAAAAAGACAGGCCTCTCTAAAGATTACAGCAGCACATTAACCACAGAGTGAACCATGAAATTGCTTTTTCCCCTCCTGCAGTGTTTTGACTCTATAGTGGCCACTGCCAGTCACGAGGAAGGTGCATGGACATTAGTGTTACATCACTGATAGACAACAAAATATTACCTTTGGCTGGAACAATGCACATCAGCAGACCAACTTGGACCAATGTTGAAATAGACACAGGTGTGGAGATGGGAGGAAATAATAAGTAACACTGTTTTATATGTCAAAAGAGTCAACTTTTTTGCCCAAACAAAGTCCATTACATCAAATTCATTGTGATAAAGAGGGTTTAGAGGACTGTCACATGGGAAGGAAAGGTTAATTCTGTAATTATTTCAGTGTGAAAAATAAATAATGTACCCTTTTGCCGTTTCCACCATTTCCTAATTCACTTGGAAATTCATTTTCTTTTCTTTTTTTTCACTCCACCTAGCCCAATTCAATCACTTGAGTTCATCTGTCTGTGTTATGCAAATCTGAGCGACTGAGACTGAACCCATCAGCCCCTCCGCTCAACTCGTGAGCGGAGGGGCTGATAGAAAAGATGAATTCTTCCGTTTCAATGTGCCTCCCTTTTTCACCCAGTCGTGCAGTATCAAGGCTACCTTTTTACATGGTGCTCTCATTTATTTTAGCCCATTGCACAGCACTGCTGCAGTAGTCAAATATATGAATAAGGAGAGGGAGTCACACATTCTCTCTCTCTCTCTCTCTCTCTCTCATGCTCCACATTGAGGTGATGTCTTTATGTAAGATCATGGACACCAGCAGAGATGATAATTTTGATAAAATGAGGACAGGGTTCATATGGAGCACAGGACTGCCCAAATATTCTTCATTTCTTTCCGTCACATTTAAAAAAGGGAGAACAGGTAGAAAATCAGTTTTAACTGTTGACAATTAGCACTGGCAGATATGCTAGTTACATGACATCCTGTCTCTCTGGTTCTGATTGACAGCCGGGCCTGCATATGAGCAGGACTGGCTCCTCTGGTGTTTCAGAGGCACGCAGACACAACACTATTATTCCAACTTATCCCTAGGAATAAGTCCAGGCAGCCAGGGCCACAGCGGGAGGCTAATAGACTAGCCCAGAGGAGCCCCCCTGAAGCTTGATGCATTGTGTCAAGGCCTAGTCTACTTCACGCACATTAAGGATCGCATGTCACAATTTCACAGTACAGCAGGGGGACCGCCCCCCCCCATCCCAGACCCAGATTGGGTAGTGATGGATGGTGTTGACAGTTACAAGCCGAGTAGCAAGTGGAGCAACACAAAGGTCAAGGTTGAGGCTGCCAGTGTGGTCTAGTTAACAATGCAAGGTCTCCATGGTAGGAAAATGCTGTTAACCGTGCAGCGTGTTATTGGGCTTTAGCCATTTGAAGCCACGGTTTTTTGTCAACTTGCCAAAGTTTCTAACCACAGTATTTAACATTCAGCCACTAGATTACATGAATGAAAACATTATAACCTTAAAAAGGAAAGGCAACTGGCTGGACATTTGCATGAGAAAACTACCTTGTTGCTATCACAGAAATCAGTAGCTGTTGCATCCTGTTTCACATCACTGAGAAGTGCAGGAATAAAACAGTTGTTCCCACTGCAGTGTCCTGCAGGAGTGAATTTTTTCAATATAGCACTTCAGGTTGAAGACATTTCTCCTGTCATTTTCTTCCAGTACTTCAGTGTAATTCTTTTTTTCTCTCCCCTCCATTTTTTCCCCGGCGACTGCAGTATGTGGCAGTCTGAATTGTGTGTTATTACCCAGCAGGAGACAATATCATTACCACATATTTGCTGTCAAGGGTCTGCAAAGAATGGTGCTGTCTTGGGCCTCAGTGATCTAACAACCTCACACAGGGCTCCAGAATTACCCACTCCTGGCTGGGGGAAGTCAAACACTACCAGTTAGAGAGGGGAGTGAACAAAAGAGAGGTACCCTCTCTCTCTCTCTCTCTTTTTCTCCCTCTCTCCCCCCTCCACTCTTTCTCTCTTCCTCTCTCGTGGAGATAGAAGGGGACACACCTCCTCTGCGCCAAACGGAGGATGCTATTCTCCCCCAGCGCCTTGATAGAAATATATGTTTGGTTCAAGTGCTGAATGATATGAGACTGCAAGGTAGATGTGGACGGGCAGTGTGTGTGACAGTCTGTCATTTCAGATAAAGAGACAAATTGTAATCTCCGCAGTGTACTATTAGTGTTGGATGAGTAGCTCATAATTACCAACACTTGTATCATGTTTTGCTTGATACCACCTCTGAATTCTACACACTGCATGCAGGAAATAAGAGAACAATGTGTCACACCGTGTTCAGTCAGTAATAGTGGGGGTGTATGTGTATACAAAAAAATGTCAAGTTACTTTTCTGTTTTCCTCTTAACATATCACATTGTGACAGGGGTTTCAGCATCTGAAAGGGTTCATGCAGATATGTCATATAATGTCTGAGGAAAATAACTTCAGAATGGACAAACAATCCCTTTCATGAAAACTACTATTCAGACTTTGTAACAATGTCTTTCTCATAAGACAAATAGAATTGCTATCATTTCTGTTGACAGCGTACAACAAACAGACCAACAGTTTATGCATACTGAGTGACAAAGCCATCTATTTTCTTTCCGGAAAAACAGGCAATACACACTCTGGCAATTGAACCACAAATGAGGAGTGAAAAATTCAAACTTCCTTTCCCATCCACCATCATTTATACAAGTCATAGAAATATTTGATTGCTCTTGCATATCTCCTTGCGCTTAAGGAGGCAGCCAACCAATACACGGCCACGGTAAACAAAGTCTGAGACTCTATATGAGCCTATCATTTAAGAATCCAAGCAAATCAAGCTTGCCAACAATCAGGAGGGAGAGGAAAGGAAAGTCTGAAAGAGCTGCTTCTCCCAGCGCTTTGAAGGTGTAAACAGAGACCCTTACTTAAGGTAAGATGTGGCTGTGCATCCTTGATACACCTCTGCACCGAAACATAGCAAGAGTCCTTGATTTTTCACAATAGGGGCCAGCTCTTGAGAAAGCCACATTCATATACATGAATTAAGGATCCATAGTGGTAAATTATGGGCATGCAGCTCCAACGTTCTTCATGAGCTGGAATGTTTGAAACTTACAATCATTTCAATAACAAAATCATAGGGAGTGTTCATGTTGACCAGGAAAAAATATTTTAGATTTCTGGAGTGTACACTATCAGCAAGGTGGAATGTCTTATCAGTTAAGTTAGATTAAGTGTAGTGCCCTTATAGGAAGATGTATAATAGACGAATGCAAATAGCAGCCAGCCGCGAGTTGAATGGTAAACATCTCACCGTGTTGTTACTGCTGAAAGAAGAATTTTCTTTTGGAGTACAGTTACATTCACTTTACTCAAGAGGTGAACCATATAGTACGCTTATTACAACTAAGAATTTAATTAATATGGTCGTCCTGCATTCACCATTCTGCAAACGATATCCAAGATCATGCATCAATCAGATGCGGTATCTGACATGATATTAAATTTGAACAGTTACACCTTACAAACAGAGAGCACTCAAAGACATTAGCTGATAGGACGGCGTGATAACGTTTTTGAAATCGTTGCCACTAAATTAACCTGATTCTAATAGGATCTGAGGTAGATAACATGGAAAATGACTGTTTTCTTTTCAAGGCAATATACAAAATGGAAGTGCTACAAATTGATTTCTATTTCCTCCCCTAGATGCCCTCCCCCCATCCACACATTTTCATAATTTGAGATGAGGCGATACGGCATTAATATTCCCTATCTTATCTTGTCACATCCTGAAATTGTTGGAGAGGATATGATTAGCTGAACAATAGCATGAGAAATGCACTTTATGAAGGCTATCCAGGTTTTTATGACAGAGAGTGGAGAGGTGGAGAATGGGCCAGGAAGCAGACACGATGGCAGTCAAATGCCCCCGTTTCTGGATCTTGATTTGTCGCAGCAGGCATTCAGAAGAGCCCAGGAATTGACGGTACATGCATGCCCACCGGTGTTGGCCATTCACATATGATTAGCATTTTATTATTGTTTATGGGCCATTTAGGAAGCAGGAAGACAGCCCCGAGCCAATGGTGCAAGGAGGGCTCCAAAGCACAGTGTTTTGGACTGGTTAAATGCACCATTAAGCCTTTTAAAATGAGCTCCACCCGTCAGAGACTAAAAACAAACGTGGCTTTCTGGCTATCAATGGGCACCACTTAGAGGAAACAATGCCCTGTTGAGGCCCACCAGTTTCCTCATCAATGAACATCAAAGATGAATGAGCCCTGGCTGACAGCTTTGTTTTGACTCTGATACCCACAAAGCCCTGCTCAATATCATCCCGGTCCCACTCCTCTGGGCTGCCCTAACAGGTGCGACCCCTCTTCTCAATGCACCATTTGACAAGACCACGGATTGGGCAGGGGGTGGTGGGGGGCTTTGGTCCACATCCTCCTTAATCCATCCTACTATAAAAACACTTTGAAAAAACAAACGTTTGTTTGGCCAAAGTCAAAGCCCTGGAGCCCGGGGCTCATCCGTCTGTCTGCCCAGGCTTTCTCCCCTTTATTCCTGCCAGTTTTTGTCAGAGCTTCAACTCTTCCCTGCTCATTTGGACAGGACATTAAACAAGACCCAAGAGGATCTGATTCCCAGCCATTTCCCACAAGAGGAATACATACAGTCACAACAGCCAATTGTTTGGATTATGATAACAGTGCCTCAAGACGAAGAAAGAGAGGGGGAAAAGTCGCACAATCTCTAAGAGCAAAATACTCTGTAAAGAAACAACAACTGCCAACATCAAAAGGAGAAAGAGAATGCAGATCCAACCTGATTATCATTCAAGTTACTCTTTAGAGGGGGAGCATTTTGAGACGGTTAATTTCTGAGCTCACCCTTTACTGCAGTGAGAACTGTGTGTTTTTCTGCCAGTGATAGGCTCCCACTACTTCATGGGGAGATTAGAGCTCCTCCACTCAGGGACATAGAAAGGCCTTCAGCCTGGCAGAGAGAGAGGGGGAGAGCCAGTGTTGAGCATTTTAATCTAGAGTCACAAAGATAAGATGCAATGGCAGATCAATATGTGCTCTATGGTGGCAGCTCCCTGAGAACTTGTCTCTCTGCCTCTATACTAAGAAGACTTTACCCTGCGTGCCCCATGGCTTCATTTCTCCACAGACCAGCTATCTGTAGTGACTGTCTGTTGGTGACATCTCACACCGGGGCATGTTTAACCCCAGACACCACGCAAAACAGACAGTGAATATCTAAATAGGATCGCCTGTGAAATTTGCAGTGATAAATCTCTCCAGGAATCACCCAGTTTGAATATTTGATATCGCATCTGTCCTTGGCTACCTCAGGGGGCGAGGCAGGTGTGATAAGGGATATTCAGAGGAGTGATTAGATAAAAGAAAGCTAAATTCTTTTCTGATTGTGGGAGATGCATAGCAATGGTATTTGCACTCTGCCGTGTCTGTGTGACGGAAGTAAAGTGTATAGGTAGCATTCAGGATGTCATTTTTACTTAATTTGCTCTCCTTTGCATCACTGTGGCATTCCATCATTCCAACAACATCAGATGAACTGTCAGTGGTGAGGCATCAGAAGAAAGATAAAAATGAAAATTCTTCTGTGCTATTGAGAATCTTTGCAATAAAAAAACTGAGGCACCTTGAACTCCTTTAATTTTCAGCCAGATAAACAGCTCCCACAGCATGCCATTATGCTTTAAGGAGACACAAAACTCTCATCCGCGCGCACTCATACTGACATCATTAGCACACACAAGTGGGTTACGACTTATCTCTTTCATGTCGGTTTCCAGCAGTCCACATCCTTCCATGTCGACCCCCGTCCTTCACATTTCAGCATCATGCCTCCAGTAATGCCTCCGACATGACTGTGTTCTAAACAGAAGCAGATCATTAAAGGAGAAAATGCAAGGTATTGTCATGTTTGTTTGTTTTTATCCCGGGCAGCAGTTCAGATACAGCAGTGGCTCAGAGCCAGACTTGGCCCTGACAGTTCACAGTGAAAAAAAAAAAAAAAAAAAACAAGAAAGAAAGAGAAGTGATGAACCAAATCTGCATTTGTGAGCACAAAACATTTACTGTAAAAGACAACTGCTGTGCTTTGGGTGAAGGGTGGATGCTGCAAGTTGTTTGTGCGTATGTGCTCATGTGGATGTGTGAGTGTTTGTATGTGTGCGCGTGTGTGTGTGTTGTGTGACAGCAGACCTCGCTGAGGACTAGCAATCACTCCATTCAGCATCTGCTGCCACACAGCTCATATTGTCATTCCCCAGTTTAAAGGAACCTTGAGCGGCTTCAAAGATCTTTTCAAAGCCTTAATCCTAATAGGTCGCGGTTTGTTCTGTCACATCAAAAGGGGGAGAGAGGAGGTAGGGGGAATAATGCATCGGGGCTGGCAGAGATTCTTAAGGGTGGAAGATTGGCAGAGGATTTGCAGTGCGGGGAGGACTGAAATCTGAAATATCGGACACAGAATGCCTGCTGTAATAGATGAAATGGGTCTTCTCAACAGCATGAAAGGCTGACATTTCCAGAAAGTTTGTCATGAGAAGGCCCTTTTATTCCCCTTCGTCTATCTGCGTTTGTACTGCCACCATGTCCATAGCGGAAATTCGCAAGTGTCACTCTAACAGGTTATAGAATAAGATTGGACATTTAAGATTTTTTTTTCCACCTCTTTCCTTTTTTATTGAATGTTTAGAATTTCCAGTGAGAGACCAATTGAGTTAGAAACTGCCTTCTGCATGGTACTCAAGTTAAAAATCCACCTTCAGTGCAGTGCTTGTTTTCTGACCTCGGGTTATAGCCAACTGAATGAAATATAGATTCTTTGCCATTTTGCAGCATTATAATATCTTATTGCACGTATATAGTGTATGTATTACAAATATCATTGGAGGAATTTATGAGATAAGAAAGCTTACTTGATAAGCAGATATTACCCTCAGTATGAAATGCTTCTGTGACATGGACGATAAAGTTTAAATCAAGTCTGCCAAAGCATATAGTGGGTGTGAGACATGCTAGACCATAAGTGTCACTTATGTGTTTACTCCTCACCTCTCTGACACTTTATCAGCTCTGAAGGTGTCTCTCATGCATTTCACCTGATCGACTTGGCAGACAAAGAGATGTGGCCCGTGTTTCAACAGTGCACAAGTGTCCAGCTAATTAGGTGCTCATGGGAAACCGAGCATTGATTTTCTGTCAGCGAGTCTGTCCCTCCAAAAAGAAAACAGGGCTGTTTGTCTTTTTCTAATGATGCACCGTGTGCCATTGATAACAGCGATAAAACAGGTCATGGGTGTAGCCATAAGCAAACCTGGACACACTATACCCGTGGGAACCCATATATAATGATGCAGTTTAATTGTATGGGTTTTTTAGGAAATAGGTAGGCTGTGAGTAGTTGGAAGTAAACAAAGTTTGTCGGGGATGGAAATGGACTGAGTTGTCTGACAAAAACATATCTTTTCAGCTCTGCAAAGGCATGAAATCCCTCTTGTGCTTGTTATTTCACACTCCTGTGGCTCCAACTTGGGCCAGCGGTGGCACAGTAAACAAACAAACACATGTGAATTCACGCAAACCACACACACAGATACACACATACGCACACAGTATACTAAAGAGAAGGGATTTTGGCAGAGAACTTACTAATGACCTCACATTTTCAGGCTTCTCACTCACAGAGAATTTCCAGGAATCACACAGAACATTATTCCAATACAGAACATTGCTACTATATGAAAAGAGCTATCGTCTTTTTTTTTTTTTTTCTAGTATTAGCATCCTCTATACATTCCCTCTGATGTGGGGGACATGGCTTTGCTGCACACATAGAGAACTGCTATGTATAAATAATGGTTTCAGTATCACACTGGACAGTGTGCCAGCCACCTGCTGATCCAACCACACACAGGTAGAGCCAGCCCGGGTGACGAGGGGCTGTAGACATGGGCATTCAATCTGCCAGCAAACTAATCAGTGAAAGGGATGAACTCCAAGCTTATCAGAAGGGGTCATGGATGTAGGTGGAGGAGGCAGCAGTGGAAGAGCAGGGATGTTTTGCACAGCCACAGCAGGGTGACATGGGCCGTAGAATGGGAAAATTCACAAATCTTAGTGTAGGAGGTTGGAAGAGCGCAACCCTTAAGGAGGTGAAGGAAGCTTTGCCGTCTACCACCTACACATTACCGGAACGTGTCAGAGTCTGATGCTAACACCTTCAGTCCAACTATCATATCATGAAAGCCAGGTTCACTTGCCTCGCGATGGATATCTGACAGCCACTATATTATTGGTAATGGGCATTTTGTGGGTGTAAATGCTGCATCATGATATACCATCACTGCAAAATGTTTGATAAAGTAAATCTTACCAGAATTGTTCGGTGGCACTTTGTATCCTATGTCTGGTATTGCAGATGCTTAAGTATTGCATTGTCTCTCAAGCACTCCCCTGTTAAAAAACAACAATTCATTTCTCTAGATAAATGCCTGTCTTTGAAATGCAAGGCCTCCGATTGAACAGTTTGTCTTTAAATTCAAGAATGTGCTTTTGCCTGAGCACAGTGACACGCCGCTGAATGGAAGCATTATTTCAGCTCCTTAACTGATCACCGCTGGAAACCATTCTGTATCAGCATTTAAAGGTACAAGACTGTAATTCAGGAGGTAATTTCACATCTTAACAGAATCCAATTAAAAAGCATGGACATTTCAATTAAACCTCCCCCTGGCTTGTCTCTACAATGTCACACCATAAGTGAAATTGGAATCAGATTACGGGAGAGAATCTGAAGAAGTATTTTTCAGCGCAATAAGGATCACGCATACGTGATAGAGACCCATGTCATGCATACTGCAGGAAAAAAAAAAATAGCCTTTCTTTGCCAACATTAGTCATTTAATTCTTCCTCCTTATTAATTTCACAGCAGATTACCTGTGAAGATATAAAATGCTGTCAGCAAAGAGTTTTAATTAAGTATGGGGTATGTTGCTATGAGTACCTTATGTGAAACTGCTGCCTTATAATGCTCTTGTTTTAATTACTTCAGAGTGCCCCCTCATTAACCTCTATGGAGATGTGCTCCAAACTACAGTGTGCATTACAAATACTAGACTTAGAAATTGCTTATACCCATACACAGGTACTTAAATCCATATTCATAACGTTACATATAATAATAAGAAGTTTCTCATTTTGTTGGGAACCAGAATTGAAGATTATTTTTTTTTTAGAATTTCAAAATCAAAGAAATTGTGAGTACAATTGAGAAAATGTGCTTTGAACTTGTCAGTTGTGAGATAACCTTGATAGCTAAGGGCACTATGACGACCCCTGGTGGGAGCTGTAATTTCAAAGTACAAGCCCTTGTTTGTTTCTTATATTTACAAAATGCTGTTAACAAATCATATGTATGTATTCCAACATCATGTAATTATCTGTTTAAGTTATCAAATATATTCAAAATAATTTAAATAATAATGTTTTTTTATTTCTCTTGCAATCCATAAGTAGGAGAAATTTAAACAAAAAAAAATGTAAACAAAAGGAACCTTAAATTCAGATCGTGCTGTGTTTAGATACTGTTTTTCTTTGGTTGAGTGTGGTCGAGTCAAACACAGATTAGTTCCATCATTTCATTGCTCTGTAGTTCATCTATGTCAAGCAGCTGTGGGTGGTCTCACAGCCTGAAAATCAGCAGCCCTGTGGACATTTTCCTTTTGATCCTTTTCATCCTGACGTTTCTGAATGGTCCAATATAGATTTCAAAAATTGCTCCAAAAGTGGGTTCCTATTCAGAACGTGTGGTTGGGTAACTGTGCCACTGTCCACCCTCACACCTTAATGTGGTTTAACAGGATACATTAGCTTTTAATGGCACTTAATTGTACAAAAAGGAAATCCATAACCACATAAGGAGAAAAGTCAAGTATTTCCAAGCTCTTTATAAGAACAATTTAGAGCAGACAAGTGCTTTTCAAACCTTGGATTGGAATCAGTCCGACAGTCTGGCCATGAGAGCGGCAGTCTACATTTGTAAGCCTACAGTGCCACCATTTGGTCATGACGGGGCCTTCATTTCACCGCCAGGCCCTGGCAAATGACAATTTTAGGCCTGAATGAAAAACAATAAATTATGCTTGTTTATATTCTGAAATTCCCATTTAAAAAAAACGATCTCATTCAAAAATAATGTCACAGTTGGTGCTATAATTGCTTTAATTTCTGACTGAACTACCCTTTTTGAAAGCAGTGTTGGGCTCTACAGCAGACTATAAAGTCGAACTGCCTTAGGCTACGGTATATCATTTTCAAACATGAGCTGGACCCGAACTATTTCCAGGTGCAAAATTAAAGAGGGAGGAAACCATCCAGTCCTATTGTTTTTGTTGATAGATTATTGTAGGTCCATGCCATCTTAGATAATGAGCAATAACCTGCACTTCAAGAACAGGGAAGGTTTGCCAAGAAGGAATGGTGATTACAATCAATTAAGACTGATGACAAAGCACCAACAATAACCCAGTGTGTGTGTGTGTGTGTGTGTGTGTGTGTGTGTGTGTGTGTGTGAGCTTGTGTTTTATTCACTCATCCTTCCAAACTACCCTGTTTTTGTAATCAACATCTGTTGTGACAGGCAACCTCCTCCTTCCTCAGAATGGCCCACTTCAGATAATGAGTGTCATACCAAACTGCAGGGCAAAGGCTGATTTTACTCCTCGTTTTACTCCTCCTCTTTGGCCTCCGCTCTCACTACCCCCATTCCCTTTCCTATCATTCAAGATATCTATTGTGGAGAACCTTGAAAAAGAGACACAAATGCTCTCACAACATTGTCAGAGCTCAATGTGTGGGGGTGGCAGATGCAACAGAATACAGTCCTGTCTTCTTTATTGAGAGTATCGGATCCTTCACAACTGACTCCAAAACACCGACATTCTTTTGAATGCTTTCACTTTAACAATACTGTTATTGCAACAAAACATACTCTTCTTTGAAACGTCTACTTTTTCTTTTGTTACAGCTTCTCTCTCTATTGCTAAGTGAATGAATCCTGTCACTTCATTCTGCATTGATGCACCTGTATTTACTCACTCACCACATGGTTTAGGCGCCACCTTCTGGTAAATTTGGTCAACTTGAAGAACCCAGAGTGGGTCTCACATCTAGTGTTGTAAGTACAATATATATATATTTTTAATCTATTTTTTACCACAGAAAAATATATTAGAGCCTCATGTTATTTGTACCCTAATAGAACCACAGTGGGACAATTAAAAATGTATTTATTTATAGTTGTAGACACCATTTCACACTAAGTCTGAAAAGATTTCATACTCACGAGCTTGAACTCCACATTGAATCTACAGTCCATGCACTGTTTTCAGTGAGATGTGTCTAAGATGTGTAAATAACATCATTTTCCCAGCTTAGCCTGAAAAATTAATTGCCTCCAAAATAAGACAGATACGTTCAGACAAGCGAAAGTGTGAGATTGCACAGAATGTCAGTTTAGTGGGGTTGATTAACGGATGCATCCAATTTCTTCAAACTTAAGATTCATCTCAGAACATAAACACGTTTTTTTTTTTTATCATTTCCAAGATAGAATTTGCTCTCTGCACAATCATGTAGAACAAATATTTTGAAAATCCATTAATGCCATGAGCACACTGAACTCTGTTCAATTTAGCATAACCCTAAGTTTGCTTAAACTACAGGAGCTCGTCTGTTTAAAAACTCCCTTGTATTCTCAAATTCATTCATCAAAATCCCTAGTTTAAAGTGTCAAGTGGCAGCAGCTGGAATGAGCAGTGAAGCTTTTATACTTTTATTCTCTTCTCACCATAGCGAGGTGTGAATATCAAAAAAAAGTCTCTTTAATGTGAAAGTTAGGTTTCCTGGTTCATTCATCACTGCCTTGTAATAACTGGGGTTTTTGGCTTTGACAATTAGTATAAGGACACGTAATATTTTTAACACACGCTTTGACTTGTGACCAGTTCTCTGAGCTGGAGTCACTGCAAGATACAGGGTAGGTATGAGTAACATTGTACAGTTAGATATAAGAAACAACACAAATAAAGTGATGATTTCACTTTCATCTTACAGCATATTTTTTCATACAGACCACTGACAACCACACTTTCTGCCAATATGTATACCATACAATACTCTAAATAGTTAAAAAACATAATGTATTTTCAACTGATACTTTTTTGTTTGCTTTTCAACACCAAAAACAATGCAGGTGTCTTCAATACTTGTAACCTGAGTAACAAACAATAGTATCAATTGAGTGCTTTTCCAGTTGTGAACTACTCAAGAGACTCAAGAGGGGTCTCTACTCACAGCAGGCGAGCACAGATGTAATCAGTAGTGTTATTAATAACTCTGTTACACATAAGTGTCCTTGTGAGCATGTCTTTGAGGTAGCATGTAGTTGAGTGGTAAATGTGTTTTTGATAAATGTGAAAAAACCTTGTTCTTTTTGTAATGATCAAAACATAATAATAATAATGTGCACATTTGTTATAAGGTTATAATAATGTGTTAGTGATGAACCTTGAAAATACTACACCCTGGTTATCCAGTTGTTTTCCAAATGTGTATATGCTGCACTGACTATAGTAAAAATGCATTATAATTTATTTATAGGAGGACACAGTATATCATTAGTTGCACTCAGTTTTGGGAAATGTTATTACACTGAGTATAAGTGGTACTCACCTTTCTCTCCAAGTCTCTTTCTCTGTCATTTTTCTTCCATTCATACATCATTGATCCTCGTGAAGAGCTTAAACATATACACTGTCTGCTATTATCATCTGCTGTCGGTTTACTCGAGGTGACTAACAGCATGCTACAAAGCAATGAAACACACTGCCTTGTAGATATTAGGGCAGCCAAGTCACTAAATATATTCAAAAGAAAGCTTGAAATGCATGTTTTCACTGAGCCTTTAACTAGCTGTGATATTCTATACACACTTGAGATTCTTTTTCATGGCACTGTACTCTTTACTATGCATTACTGCACTTCTTTTAAAACTTTATTTCTTGTTAATGTATTTTTTTTTATGTTTTTATTTTATGTATTTTATTTTTTAAATTTCAAGTGTGTTACATTTTATTCTATTCTATGTATTTTACTCTGTAATTGTATTTATAGTCTTCCTTTTATCATACAATTGTTTTTATTTTCCATTTATGCTCCAGTTCATCTGCGTCAATATTATTTAGTGGGATTTGTAAAACACTCTGTGCATGTAAACTCTTTATTGTAAAGCACTTTTTGTTGAATTTTTGGTATGAACTGCTGTACAAATAAAGTTTATTATTGTCAAAAAGATGCATTCCCCAGCTCCTCTGTTGTAGTATTTATTTTACACACCAGAGTGCGCCTGGGAGCTATAACAACAACCAGATCCCAACATCCTTTTATCAAATCCCTGTCAAAAAATGGTATCTGTCAGTTCCACTTTCAAATTAAAGCGGGATGTCACTGTTCAAAGTTTACTGGTCTTAGACAGGATTTTGCACTTACAGTAGTTTTTTTAATGCATAAACAACAGCAACAAATGTGTGGAAGTTAAACAAGACAGACCTCACTCTGTGCACAATGCAATAGGTTGGCTTCACTAGAAAATAGAAATTAATAAAGTTATTTTTAGGAGTGATGAAAATAACATCAATGTGCAAGGTGGAATAGTTATAAACAAGGAGGCGTATTCATGTAACGTTAACCACTCCTCTCTGTCAGGCTGCGCTTCCGTGTTTACACACCCACAGAAAAAAAACAGGACACACCAGCGGCCGTCGGGCGAATGTTTACCGAGCAAGCATAGAGTGGTGGTGAGGAAAGTGACAGTCACACTGGAGGCTTGGTGTATGGTGAAGCACAGGTGAATTCAGCGTCCACGGTCGCATTTTACAGCGGAATGTTCACTCGAAGGGGGCATGGAGACGTCAAGAAATCTACACAGAAAGTTCTGGACCCAAAGAAGGATGTGCTGACCCGGCTCAAACACCTGCGGTCACTGTTAGGTGAGTGAAATGTCACCGAGCTGCTGGATGCTGCTGCATCGTCGAGGCTTAGCTAGCCAAGCTAAAGCTAGCAGGCACCAGCCGACAGCTAACGTCAAACAAGGCGTCAGGTTAGCAGGCGCTGCTGTCGCTGCGGGCACTAATTCGAGCTCGCTGACAGGGAGCATGAATCCACACAATGGCAACACAAAACGCCCTTTGCTGTATGAAATGTTCGTCTGTGTTTATTAATTTTTAACGCAGTGAATTGACAAAACTCACTGTAATGAGGTAGTGATGCTAGCTAATGTAAGCTAGCTCCCTGACGGCTAACTAGCCAGCCAATATTGCTAACTGATGCTGCTGTGTCAGTGCCATCAGTCGTCTAGAGGAAGATGCCCACCATAACCTTTGTAGTCCGGCGTTATCGTGAATATTTAAAATTGAACGTAAATGCAGTAATTTGTCTCTATAGTGAAAAGCATAAACAGAAGTCACCGTCCACATACTTTTGGCTGAAGTATGAACAGTGCTTTCTTCTAGCTGGTAGAGCCACTATTTATTTACTCCCCTTTAGATAACTGATTTGAAAATGATTAAAAAATGTAAATGTGCCATACTGTAGTCCTTTGTTTCTTTCATTGCACAAGGAAGTACAGTGTTTATGACAGTCATAAAGCTGTTGTGTAGTTCTTGTCCCTGCACTATGATAACCAAAAGTCACATGAATTAAATGTGTAGTATTCTGACTTGTGCCACACATCAGAGTTGTGTTAAAAATAAACAAACCTACTTCTATCAACTTGCAAATATGTTCATTGATCAGTTATTAATCTAAAGAGTCTTTATAGTGGATTTCGTCAATGCCAAATCTGAATTGTAGAACATTTTAGTTGAAGGCAGATGGCATGCAAGTTTAATATGATAGATAGATAGATAAACTTTATTTTCTGTCACAAGTAACAGAAATTAGACACAAGAAAAAATATGTAAGTTTAGTGTTGGTAAACCACATGACATGTAGTCAAAACAACATGAACAATAAAGAGGTGTGCTTAGGTCTGTAAACCATAACTTGACTTAAATTTTAGACATGCAGATATAATATCTATGCAGAGTAGATCTGTTGAAGTATTGGGAACAATAACAACCTGCACTGCGTCTATGTCTAACACTTCTGTTATTCTCAGCGCTTTGCAGACAAATTGAGGTCAGTGGGCACTTTGGCAAAGTGTGGAGAGGAACAAACTTGTCAATAGGGAGTTGTGAGATATGGAGAACAGCTGTAGTTGATTCATTACAGGTGCCACAGTTTATGTAGTTTTTCAAACTATGGGGCATGTATGCATATTTTTTTACCCTGTACAATGCACAGACTCTCTGTGGTACCATGTAACGATAGACATTTAAGTTACACCTTACTTGTTTATGAATGATTATAATTTCAGAATGAGCGAGGTATTAATAAAGATTAATAATAAGATTAAAAGACACTGTTTTCTCTCTCTCTGTTTTTCTTGCTTAGTCATTTTGTTTGTTATTTTTTAATCACAATCTGAATTGAGCAGACACTTGCGTTCTGGTTCAGGTGTCCAATACAAATGAGATTAATTTTGTGGTAAATGTGCCACAAATTTCTCACTAATATTTATTAGATTTTTAAAATCACATGACTTACAGTTATGTTGCTTTTTTTTGTTGTTGTTTTTTAACCATGTATGATTGTCAAACCTTTACTAACACTGTGATAACATTTGGAAGCAGTTAGCTTTACATGTCCGTAGTAGCAGTGACAATTAGTGGACAGGACAAAGTACCTTTAAGATGTTTGGGGTTTAAACCATTTGTTGACTGATGCATGCTTGTTTGTAATCTTTTCATGGTGGCATGTTCTCTGTTTTATTGAGGTTTTTTGTATTGTGGCACAACTGTGACGCCTAGTATTTGTTTAATAATGTTTAGAAGCTTGGGCAAAACTGTGGGAAGTTAACATTATTGGATCTTTCTGCTCTCATTGCATACTTTCAATGTCAAGACCAGTACAGCCAAGGCGGAGGTCAATGCAGTGCTCTGCATGTCCTCTGTGTTTTTCTTTCCTCTCATGTGCAGCTAAAGATAAGGCTGATCTGTTTGTCCAGCAGCTGATAGTAGGGCCTACATGTTGATGTCCCCTAAACTCCCAGATTTCACAGTGCTTTCAGCTAAGGAAGGATTTCCTCCTTGTGCTGCTGGTTCCTGTGTGGGCAGGAAGTGCTGATGAGAGATGGGGTGCTGTGGAGGACAGCTGGCCTCCTGTCATTGGACACTGTTTTATCTTTTTAAAATTAAAAAATGATACCAGTCATAATATCAATAACAAGGGAGGTGAAATCAAAACATCAATTTCTTTAATGATTATTGTATTTTAGTGACATTAAACATGACTGTTCTAGTGTATAACTGAAGAAATTTAATAAGCAGGTTGATGTTGAACTGTTGAACCTCAAGGTTTAATTTGATCCTAAATAGATAATACAGTTAAAGTGGTAAGGATGTTAAGAATTTTAGAAATAGAAGTTTCAGATTATTTCTATAATTTATGCACAAGTTTGAGTTATCAGCAATTTGTTAACCTCATGACCCAAACGTTTCCAAAGTCAGTGTTATTATAGGCTATACAAAATTTGATTATTGTATTTCTATGTCCATGTAGCTATGGCTAGAAATGTGTTAACCAAGCTTGTAGCATCCAGTCGTAGCATCAGTGGTATTGTAGTTAAAAGCACAATCTGGGGTCGGGGCTATTTCAGAGTGGCCCTATATTGGTTTTCTGCTCACTGAGCGGATCTGTGGGATAGAGTGTGAAAGCTGCTGCATGTTAATTTGCTGGTCATGCCTGGCTGGATTTGGCTGAGGTTGTTAATTACAGGAACCAGGAAAACCACCTGATCACTCACTGCTTCTCTTAGTGGTGGCACAAAGGGGCTATTCCTCTGACTCTTTCCTGGGCAAAGTCATTCCCATCCTCACTTCAGACCCCCTCTGTAATCACTGTTGCCACAGTTTCAACAAAAATTGCAACGAAGATGATGTGTGTGAGTGTGGGACATCCTTCACTGATTTGAGTCTACACATTTGTCTGAAGGAATACCCTCTTAATTTACTTGTTCCCACAGCCAGTCTGGTAATAGCTGTTGGAGCTAGTAGTGTCAATAATTAAGAGGATACATACTTATAAGGTAAATGGTTAAATCCATGTGCTAAGTAGCTATTATTTGTTTATTTTGTCCTCCTCAGTTGGTGTAAACATGCTGGAACCTGTTGGTGAGCTGTGTGGGAACAACAGTGAATGTGTTCAAGTGTTGCTAGTGATAACAGTCAGGTGTGTTTGTCTGTGAGTGTAGGTGTTGGCAGCCAAATGTAATGTTTTTTTAAGGATGCTCTGTGCTCATCTTTCAGTAGAAATGAAATATAGCATCATTACACCTTACCTTTCTCTGTGTATGGCCTCCAAGTGTTGTGTGGGTCAGGGTCAGCTGAAAGTGCTGCTGTTAGAGGAGGAAATCACAAGTTGAAGCACCAGGGGAAACAATGAGCACAACACTGGAAGGGCTCTCAAGAAGCTCCTCTGTGTGGCTCAAGTAAAGGCTGAGATCACTCGACTTGTGATTCTCCCTTTTGTGCAGTTAGACTTGTGAACAACTTCAGCCTCTTATCGCCTTTCATCCCACGCAATGTAGGCACAATATCACCACTTAAAAGGTGGAGTAGTTCAATGTAGCTATCATATTTAATCATCAGTAAGGGATTCTATAATGTCCTGTGGTCGTAAGACTTTTTATTTCTGTATATCACATGCTAAAGTCAGGTAAAGTTAAAATGTAAATGTTGTGGATTCATTTATGTATTTTCAAAGAGAAGGTGAAAAGCATCATTATTAGCTCCCTGTCAGTGACATTGTTAACATCTATTAGGGATGAGTGAGCACAGCACTATCTGTATCTGTATCTGTTTACCCATTCACATTATCTGTACCCATATCTGTACTCCAAGGGGCGGGACCTAAACCGTAAGTGGGCGTGGTTTAAACTGAAATGGGTGGTTTAAATCCGTGCATTATTTTAAGTGAAAACTATTAGATCAGCCTCAAAATTGAGATTCGAACCAGGGTTTTTTTTCTCACAATAGTAAAGGAACTGGACTGTCTGCACTAGCCTGCACTGTCCCTGAGGACAGCTGTGTGGAGGACAAAAAAAAAAAAAAAAAAAGACTTGGGTTCACTGTCCCCCTTTTCCACCAAACAACGGGTGCTAGGTCCGTGCTGGTGCTAGAGCTGGTGGTGAGTTGGTTCAGATCCCTTTTCTCCTATGAACCGGTTTGCTTTTCTGCTGGCAAGGAGCCAAGTTGGGGCCGCCAACTTGGTCCGTACGTCGCTGCATAGGTAGCCAGGTAGTTCCTAGTTTATCAAGTCTACACTGAGATCCAGAGCCAAAACTGTATTTTCATTACTTTACTCTTCTACTATCACTAGTTGTGTTTCCATTGCCGCTCCCCAAGCTCCTGGCGTAGTCGCTGCTTAGTCGGTGCTGAACTAACACTGGAACCCGTTCGGTGGAAAAGGGGTATCTCTCATGGCGCATTTACACTGGTACCTACTCGCTTCGCTTCAGTTTTGGCGCATTTACACTGGCAAGAAAGTACCTGGTACAACTTTTCGTACCTCCTCTCCTGCGGTGCCAAAAAAAGTACCCGGTCAGGTTGGGGCAGGTACTAAAATCTTATTGGTTGGAATCGTCACTGCGTCGTTGCGTCATCACTGCGCTTCACATAATCTGTCCCCACAAACGCAGCATTTTTAAATCTTCGGCAAACCGTGCAGACGTGTTTGAAATAACAACAAGAAGAGAAATGGCATCTGAATCACATAAAAGGTGACGTCACGAATGATGGCCAGCTACACAGAGGAGGGACTATCCTCGGCAATGCAACCGAGGGAGGCTGATGCCAAGCGATCCGAGGCGAAGCGAAGCGAGTAGGTACCAGTGTAAATGCGCCATTAGCTGCAGCATGTTGGTGTAGGGAGGGGGTGCGCCGTGTGTGACTGGCCAATCACAGAGCGTGAAGATTGAAGACAGCAGTTAGTTACCCAATGAGGATTTTCATTTAACACGGATATGGATAATAATAAGAAATACTCGTGCCCTGCTGGACCTCGGCAAAAATGTATTATCCGTAACGAGTATTCATTTGAACTGAGTATCCGGCTCATCCCTAATATCTATACTACAAAGATTGTGTGGTGTTTAGGTTAAGTGGATGTAAAGTAGATGTTAAACAGAGATATGTTGTTAAATACGGACAAAATAATTCTTTGGCGCAACAAGGTAAAATCTCACCTCTGTATTTGAGTTCTACCAATAAAAGAAGCTTGTATGAGTTAGTTATGTATAAAGTTATGTATATCCAGATGCTATGGGGCAAAGCTGAGCTCAGATAATAACCAGGGGCCTTTCCTTTTTGTAAAAACATTGAGTTCAGTTTAGAAAGCAGGTGTAGGCAGAAAATGGTGTATTGGTAAGCAGTTGTAGAAAGTCGTAGAAAAAGAGGTGATAGCTTTTTTTTTTTATAAGGCTCAAGTGGAATCGCCAAAAGTGCCAAAGTTGGCGAATGTTATACTGTAGCCTCGTCTTTTTTAATAATCAAATTCTTTAAACTGTTTCGTGAACAAGTCAGAGGAAGAGCTGCAGGTGTCAAAAACAACTTCTCTCTTTGTTCCTGCTGTTAATGTGTGTGGCTTCTGAACTGGCGGCAGTGTGAAGATAAGCCTTTGGAAGTATAAAGAAGTCCTATGGTGCATTTCCAAGGACATTAGAATTGCAAATCGTGGCATGATAAGGTAGACGAGCGAGCTTGTGGAGATCATAATTATTGCTGGTGCTGGATCACCACACCTCATAGTGACTGCAGGGATCGTGCACTGTGTTCACACCTCAGTAACAGCAGGCCTGTCAGTTAACACACTTTGTAGGGATCCCATTGTGGATTATGAACTACTTTGATACTTGTCAAATAATTTTATTTATCACTTGATGCGCTGGGCCTTTAAAAAAAAAAAAGAGAGAGAGAGAGAGAGGGAGCTTTCAAAATATCAACGTATCTTGTTATTTTGTTTCTAGAAGGGTGTTCATAGCTAACTGATTATAGACGTGTTATAACTTTGAATATATAGTTAACATTTTAGGATGCATTATGTTTCTTTACTGAAGGCTTTGGCAGTGTTGTTGGTCTTGTTTTTCAGTTTTCTGTCTGTGGCTTTACTGTCATGTGTTTCAGAGCTTCCTTAAAACCAACTTTTTAAACATGATATAAATCACATGGTGTTGAATGAATGCCTTTTTCTTTTCAGCTCCTGACCAGCTGGAGAGATAGTAACACACCACTGCCCTCTTTTCTGTTGTGTGTGATGTCTGTGTGATTTTTTTTTTTTTTTTTTTTTTTTTTCCTCAAAAC
>OOFC01001456.1:8617-47146 GCA_900323345.1 Pseudochromis fuscus | reverse complement strand
GTGTGTTTGTGTGTTTTTTTTTTTTTTTTTTTTTTTTCTTCTACACAACCGCCAGTGAAAAACCAGTTTGTCTACTTGCACCGTTTACCTGGCCTGCTTTTTAATAACTGAACCTAAACCAAGAGTTGCAGTTTACTGTGGTGGCGCATGTTGTCAAGACTTGATCCTAAAGTGGATTTACATTTCATGTTGCCTCTTTAAATGTCCTAACTCCCACTAATCTTCAGTGGATTTGGAGCCAAAAGAAAATAAACACTTAGCTTTGGCTTATTGCAGATTGCTACTCTGAAGTGTGAAAATGGACATTTTAGCCTGGTTACCATAGTGTAACAGAAAGTGATAAACTCATGTTAAAAGAAAATATCTCTGTTAGATATGACATTTGTGACATAGAAGAAGTTAGAAGTACTTAGTAGGTAAAGTTTTTTTTCCATAACACACCTGCAGTATCCATGTGACCTCGCCCTCTGGTCCATTGTGGCTTCGCTGGATAGAAAGTAAAATGAAGTAACAAGAAAGATATTTTTATTCTTGCTTCACTTATTTTGCTTCCATTCCTTCTGGATTTATTTTCTGCTATTCATGGGGAAAAAAATGATTGTCACCCCTGTTTTGATAAAGGTAATGATTTTAAGGCTACCTGAGGAGAAAGAGTGAAAGTTGCCAGTTTAGCAGCTCTTCAGTGTTAAGCTGCTGAGATAAGCCACTCTCTAATGTGTGGGCTCAGACTGGGATAAGGTCAGGCTTTGCCAGTTCAACCATGGCTGTTTCACACTGTGCTCTGTGTAGCCCCATAGGCCCCAATCTGTTACACAGCGAGACACTGAGTGCAAGTCGAGAGGCATTCATGAAGAGTTTGGCACCGTGGCATCATAATGAAATTACATGCACCAAAAGTGATGTGATTGTAGGAAAGGCCCTTTTCATAACAACTGTATTCTTGTTGTTTTAACACAGCTAAAGTCATAAATAACATGATGACAGCTGAACTGTTTGTTGCACCATGAAAAATGCTTGGAGGCATTAGTTACTACAGACAGCCATATATGAATGTATATGAACCGAAGGTCATGCTCTGACCATAGACTGGATAGTAAGTGGACGAAGATAACGTGATAAGATCCATTGGTTTGTGGATTCGCATTCGGATATCAAGGGAGGAGGCAGGTCTGACCTTGAATCAAATGACTCTGCCCAATGTGCATGACACTCAAGTTCAAGTTGCTGGTCTCACTGGAGACCAGAGCTGTTGACCAAACTAACCCCGCCCCTCAAGCTTCCTCTGTTTGAAGCCTAATATCTGTGTAATGCTGAAATTCTTTTCATATGGACCATGAAGAATTGACTTCAGCTAATGACACCAAATCAACTTGTGATTTTTTATTTTTTTAGTATTTCATGATTGAAAAACACAGTATTTGAATTGAAGTCATTTGGAGCCAGCATCTAGTGGCCATCAGGAGTATTGCACTTTTTTCCACTCCCACATTGGCCTCGCTTTTGAGACCCGGTTGCATCGTTCATTTCTATATGCAGCCTGGCTCTGTGAATACATTGCTCAGAGAGGATGATACATGACATCTCCAATCCAGTTATTAATGTTTTCTCCTAATTAACAATGGCAGCTCAAAATCAACCAGCCTATTGCCAGGGTACTGAAAGCTGAATCCTTTATAAGATAAACCAACCCATAGAAGATGTGTCTCCTGTCAGTACTGATAGGGAAAACTAAGTCAATTGGCTCTAATGGCCCCCCTGATAAGGAACATCAATTTGTCCCACTGAGTGCTGAATTATGATTGACATCTCCAGACTGGCACAGCTTGGTGCATATTCCACAGTGTTGGAGGCAGCTGTGTTATCGAGGCCTTAAATGAGGCTCATACTGACGGCTACCTATTGCATCATGTGACAAGTTGCCCTCCTGAGCTGGTTACAATGGATTTATGATTAACCTCGCTCGACTATGGTGAAATATCAGCCCTCCACAGGTCACACAGCGCTTTCTGCTGCTGATGTGTTTTTCTTTTCTAATGGTGCACCAATGTAGAAATTTGATCGCCATCAATAACATATTTGTACTTGAGGCAATGCTGGTGTGGTTCTTACTTTTCATTCTTACGCTGTTTACAAGCTGCAGTATGAGTTTGTTTTAGCCTGCCAGCTGCTTTAAATGTGGCTTAAACTGCTGCGGTATCTGTTATGGCTGATGTTGACCTGATAACTGAAGATATACAAATTTGAAAATATGGAGAGGATTAACATTTTGCTGATAGTAAACATATCTTAAAAAATTACAAGCTACAAAGAGCCCATCAGAACAACTCCACTGTTTGGATAAGATGATGATCCTTTTACATTAAAGTGGATAACGACAGCTTGTCATTCATTTTCTCTTCTGTCCTTCTCCTTCCTATGGCTGTTTGAAGTGTAAGGCATGTTGTATTTCTGGATGAGAGCAGGATATGTACTTAACCAGGAGAAGGGGGTTCAGATAGTTGCATTTTAACAAGTTTATTATGTCCTCCGTGTTTAACAAGTATGGGCTATCTTCATGTTCTGTCTCCCCAACTGGCAAGATTTTGTTGCACATTTTAATAATAAACAATGCCATCATCAGCGCGTGTAAACTGAAACTGGACAGTATGACTAATTAAAAAAAAAAACTGTTTGTGAAGGAGCTCAGCCCCGACCCTCATGCATCACTTCTTGAAACCAGGTTTGTGGCATCGATAGTGGACAGAATACTTCACATGACTGAAAGTACTTACTGGCTCCATAATCAGAAAATTAACAGTATTTTTTTACATACGGGCCAATAATGTCATCCCTATAATGCACCTTCCTGTTGTCTTGTTGTCTCAGTGGCCATTGGTTTTAACACATATCACACATGACATTAATATGTGTAATATGAGAATTTCATTACTAATATTTTCATTGTTGTATTTGCAGTACCAAAACAGGGAAGTCAGATCTGTTGTATTCATAATTAAAAAAAGTAAATGTAATTTTGGAACTGGTTGTGTGTATTCCTTCTTCCTCCAGATGACTGCCAAGAAAATCCTGAGACAAAAACACGTACTTAATGTTAAAAGAGATGAATCCCCTGCAGTTTCTTAAGTTTTGTCACGGTCCTGCTTTGTTTTTAGATAACCATTCAAGAAAGGGAAGTGCCATCAATGGCGCATCTATCAGCTTCCACATTAGCTGCCACCTCATATCTCTTCTACTATGTGTTGGCACTCTCCAGGCATCCCTCTGTCAGGGCCCTTAAAGAGTCCTCTGTGTCTAATTTGAGTGTACAGCCAAAGAAACATATCAGTCTTTTTACTCTCCTCATCTCCTTTCTGGCAAGAATGCAGTGCACCTGCAGTGGTAGCCAGCAACTCATGCAAATGTCTGATTAAAGGCCTGATTAGATGGCTTTTTGTATTTGACATGGCACATTAATGATTCAGCTTCAAGTGGTGTAAACAGCACAACTTACACATTACCCAGAGAGTTAAATATGGTTTGACACAACCTTTGAACATTGAATGTGAGTTTTTTTCTGTATGTGTCGTGTGCACACAATATCCTGACGCTTGTGTAAATGTACCACAGGCTTCAAATGACTAGATGACCTTCACCTGTTTGGCTCACGAAGCCTGTGTGCACATCTGTGTGCACTCTCTGGGCAAACTTGATTTAACATTAGTTCATTAGAATAGCAAGCAACAGCTAGACAGCCTAAACCTTCAGTTGAAGGTTAAAATTGAGTTAAGCCTCCGTGTTACTGTGTGTTGCAGTTAAAACAGCTTTGAAATCACTCTTTGCCCCTGAAGTCACAGTGAAACTCACTGAGACCTGAGTGATGTGATTATGCTGATGATCTGAAACTTACAGTGTTTATACAGCCAGAGGATTAAAAAATAACTACATCATTTTTCAGAGCATTGGGTCTCATTCACCAATATCTTCCTATGTTTTTTTTTTTAAGGTTTTATCTCAAATCTGGGGCCAAAAAATAAAATCCTTTGTTCAGTTATCTGAGTTGGACCAGAACATCAGGTTATGAATCTAACAACTGCACTCTCAGCTGATCCATTTGTGGTCCACTGACACAGACCTGCAGAGGTTCTGGGCACAGACCTGGTTCACTCCACATCTGATGGTTCTGATTGCATGTTCCTGAAAACCTGGAGAGACCGAACCAAACGCTTTCACAGGTGCAGCTGCATCACAGCAGGTCCGTTGTTGCTTCCAGGTGTGGGTCAGGACGGACATCCTCTTGTTGTGTATTGAAGCGTTTACTCATTTTTAAAGTGTTGATCATAAATAATATGAATGATGAAAATGTTTTTGTATTTTATCTCCCAGCTGTAGAATTGGGGAAAAAAAACACAGTAACTAGTTACCTTTGCAAACATGTCATCTCTCATATCTGCTTGAGCGTACTCCTGGATGTTTGTACATTTTGTTGATACTTAAAAACAAATCTAAGATAAGAAATATTGATGAGCGCCAGAATCTTCTTAAGAATTGTGTAAGTGGTTTTTAAGAACAAATTGGTTGTTATGAATGCTTGGTGAATGAGGCCCATTCTTCCTTAGAGTTTTTCTTCATGATGACAGTGAGCTGATAAATATCTCCTTTCATAGAAAATATTGAGAAGATGTTGTGTTTATCCACCCTCCAGAATATTACCTTATGGCTCTCAGACTTGGCTGCGAGCTATTATGTTCCAGCTGGTCCTCCGATGTGGTGGGTGGAACATCTGCCCTTCTCTGACACTTAACCGGAAAAATATCACAATGGACAACAGTGTCTCCAACCTGCCATGGCTGCTCTGTTTGGCATGTGTTTATTATTCCACAATAGGAGATTGCAGCTCTCTGAATCATTAAGTTATCACTGTCAGCAGGATGTAGAAGATTATTCAGACAGTCAGTTAACAATAAAGCCGCCTTAATGATCCCTTTGCAGAATAGCAACCAATAGACCCTAGTATTTACACTCAATTCACTAACATCACACTAATACTATGTAGGACTCCCACTTCACCTCAGAACAGCCTCACTTCTTTCTGGCATGGACTCCACAAGAAAGGCTGGACTGTTCATACAAGGCATGTTGGGTTTTTATGATTTATTCTGTCAATGCCAAACTGTGTGCCTCAGCAGAAATTGAGATTTATTAGACCAAGGTATGTTTTCCAGTCTTTAGATGTTCTGTAGTTAGAAGTCTATGTAGTTGGTTTGCTGTGTTGTGCTTTCTGAAATGCTTTCCTGCGTAAAGGTTGCGTAGCCCAGTTTAAATCACTCTCATCAGACCTGAATCACGTCTCTCATCAAAAAGACATGTCCATCTTCAGAACTGGAAGTGTTTTTCTCACCATTCTGAGTGAACTCTAGATCTTGTTGTGGATGAAAATACCAAGAGATCAGCAGTTTCTGAAATACTCAGTCTTGCACTTCAAAGTCCATATGATCACATTTTGTCCCCGTTCAGATGCGTGGTGTGAAGATTAACTGAAGCTCCTAAGTTGTGTGATTTATTGCATTTCTCTACAGCCAGATGATTGACTGACTGGATACATGCATGAATCGAAGTGTAGGTGAGGTGTTTGCACTGAAGTGCTTGGTGAGTGTAGTTTTAGTCAGCGCAAGTGAGGAAACAACTAACAGCTGGGCTGCATTATTACTGTTCCTGAGTGTATTTTCATAGCACCCCTCCCTCCTTAGCTCTTTTCATTTTTCAGAAAGTGAATGTTGCTTCCACCAGGACGAGTTATGAGAAAAAGCGAACCAAAGCCTTCAACTGCAGTCACCATTGTGTAGGCACAAGGTTTCATCCCACCATACCAGCCTTGTGTGATTCAGGCTGCAGTTCATCCATCTCTTCCTGTCTTTGACACGACAGTCTTGCAAGCGAAGGGGTGTCAACTGAAGGACACTATTATCTTGTTAGGCTCAAAGATACGGTGTCATCCCCGGCATTCCCAGGGCCCAGAGAGGAGGTTCTGTCTCTTTGTGTCCGCATGTTGTTACCTGAGAAGTCAGTGAAGGCCATTGAGTGAAGGATCTCTCTGGATATCTGCTGACACAATGCTGACAGCTGTTTCATCTTTCTTTCAGACAAACATTTTCTTTGCAAAAAGCAAATCCTCGAGCAGAAAGTATAAGAAATAGAGAAAAATTTAATCTTATCATAGGAACTCTTGCACATCAGAGTCACAGTGAGTAAGAGAAAAACATTCAAAGGTTTTGTTTTGTTCTGATATTTAAACACACTTTAAGATTGTTTTTACGGTATTCAATGGCCTGATGCCAGACTCACCAAAAATTTATGGTCAGTCACATTATTAAAAGCAACTGTGACTAAATAGTATAGCATAATCTTTATTTCATTATTTTTACAAAACAACAATGAAAATCAGTTTACTACTCTCCATATAGCAGCATTAAAAAATAAAATAAAATAAACTATTTAAGGCAAATTGTATGTGTCAAAAGCATAGACAATGTATAGAAAAGTACAAAGCAAGTGGGGCTCAAAAATGAGGCCAATGCAGAAAATTGCAATACACCCAACGGCCACTAGATGCTGGCTCCAAAAGACTCTGGCTCCAATTGACTTCAGTTAAAAACATTTCAATCTTGAAATACTCACTCAATATTTTTTTCCCACAAGTCATTCTAGGGCCATTAACTACACTTAATTATTTTTCTTAGAGATCCGGAGGTCCATCTGAAAAAAACAAAATCATAAAAAAAATAATAATAAATAAAAAATAAAAAAAAGAAGATCAGGAACAGGCCTGTTCTCCAATGAGAGCTGTGCTGAAGTCGAGGCTCATGCCCATTTGGCAATGATCTCAGGTTCAAAGGTTAGACCTGCCTCCTCACTCCGTCCTTGATAGCCATAGTATGACTCCAGCCATAGTATGCTATTTGATCTTACAGGATGCCCGTTACTGGCTCCTAATAGGTTTGTCTATGTAGCCTGTACAGTAGGTCTGAAGCACATACCTCAATTTTTTTGTCACTCCAGAAAAGCTGGGTGGAGTTTGATCTGCCTCTTCTAAGATGGTTAGTGTTCATCTGAGATACTTACTTGCTATAAGATCATGACAAATAAGCCACAACACTATTTTTACTTACTTGCAGCTTTGCCTGCATCCACTGCTCCCACATCAGCTGTTAGCTATTACCAGTTGAAGTTAGTTAAAGTTATTCTTAACGTCCATTATGTGTGCTGGTGTTCACCCATGTGTGTCAGTCTGCTCAAGTGGGAAATGAGCAGGTGTTATTAGTTTAATGCCAGGAGCAAGGAGTTTTTAACAACGTGTTGCTTTGTTTAGGAGAAGGAGCACTGGATGTTTTCTTGTGAGAAAGTCACACGGAGGCTAAATCTAGAGTGCAACTAAGCAGTTTAGAAAGCTGATTCGTGGTGCTGTGTTTAACTGTGATTTTTTTTTTAGGGGCTTAATGATTTAATGCACTTGTACAAAGTCAATCTTAAAAACATAAAGGATTTTGACTGACTTATTTAACATTCAATAGTAAGAGCACTTTGTTTTGTTTGGGATTCTGTTTGAAGTAGAATCCACACTGTAGTGTCTCTGACAGTCTACAGGGTTGATTCACATCTCTTGTTCAGTTGTTAAGAAATCAAAACTTAATTTGTTTTTGCATATGAAATAGCAAACACCTGCAGATGCACTGCTGTGTCTGAAAAGTCCCACATCAGTCTTACATTTTTTGGGCTCTCACATGCATCATGTTTACTGAAGCTGCATTGTGCCCAAGTGATAAGTTTGATTACTTATTTTTCACTGGCCGCTCTTCCTTGTTAGTGCATGTGACTGTTTCTGATCATAGCTGAGTTACATGGAGTTACAAACTGCATGTGTGTGTGTGTCTGTGTGTGTGTGTTTAAATATAAGCTCATGACCGCACACTTGTCACCCACATTTTGGTAGTTATCCAAAGTGTTATGGGCAGGCTGAAAATGAATAATTAATATAATGAACATATCAACACGAGTAACATTTACTAATCAGTGTATTTATTTGATAGCCCAGTCGTACCTGTAACTGTCTGTAATTGTATTGTGCATAAGTTACATGGTAGGTATGTTAACTCTTAAACAGCTGCTGCGTTACCTGGGACTCCTTTATGATGCCTTGCTGGGTTTTGTCTGCATCAAGGCTGAAAGCTAAAAGCCGTCCTGCCTTTGACTTGATTTTCCCCTCATCAATCCTCACGATCCCTGCTTTAATCTCAGGGCAAAGACAAGTCATCTGAGTCTTTGTCACATAATACATCATTCCAGCGCTCCCCAGGAGCTGGACAGCTTCTTGGACTCTTCCAGTTTGCCATGTGGTTGAGGCTGAATTGCAACAGAAGGTGAATCTTAATTGCTGTTGTTTTGCCAGGACTCCTCCTGGCCTATTTTTGAATATTCAGACAAGCCCAAAGCCTATATATAGGTATGGCAAATGATAGTGGGTCTATTCATGAAGAATTAGGATGTTGTGACAGTGCTGGTTTTGTTTCTGTAAACTAGTATGTGATCATAGAAACACCACTCTAAACAAATATAATACACCTGGGAAAACAAGAACATACCCATGAGTTAGAAATAAGCAACAGAAGTGGATCTTTCAGACACACAATGATCTAAGTCATCCCAGCTTCCTTCTGAAAGTGTATTTTACTCAGGAGAAATCAGTCTGAGTGGTTCTCCCAGATCCCTGACCTGAATCTCAAGGAGCTCTATGAGATGTGATGGAGAAAAGATGCCAGCTTGTTGATGCTGTAGTGTGGATGAACTGACGGTTTTGTTGGCTGAAACAAGAGGAAACTTTCACCACAGTTATTACAAAAACTATCTGATACCATGCCCACACATTGTCGAGCAGTTCTGCAAGCTTACTGTTGGCAAACTGGCTGTTCACTGTGATCTTTAGTGAACTCTTCAGTGAGTTATTGGATGGTGTATGCAGCGTATAGCAGAGAGAGGTCAAAGTCAAAGTGTAATATAGCGAGGGATTACTGTATTCTTGATACGCTAGTGGACCACAACTTCACCACCAAGTTTGTCTTCAAAGTATTGATTTGTGCAGGTAGCATCAAATGAGTCCACCTCAAACAGTATCAATAAAATGGGAATGATTTCTATTGTGTCACATCAAACACAGAGAAAGGATATTTCCAGAAGTCTCTGCAGATATCTCTCTAAAGGGTTTATGAAATCACTGATTGGGAGTTGTTTCTCCTCATGGTTGCAGGTGAGAGATAGGTGAAGTTACAAAAGCGTAAGGAAGTGAAGCAATTTGCCTTGATGTAAAACCGATGCAGCCTGATAAATGGGGAACTAGTGGGAAGTCATCTGTGCGCTAGTAATGTTTAAGTGTCCAGAATTAAAGAGACAGGTGTCCCAAATAGATGAGTGGGATTGAAGTTTCTGTGCACTAACAAACCTTTACACAATTACAGAGTCAGGGATTCTAGTCAAATTTATTGTACCAAGTTGTGTGACTAATGTTTGGAGAGCTATTGGTGGCAGCTGTTTGTTTAAAAGATAAACAACTGATCAAAAGAAAAATTTATTTTGTGGTCTTTTTTTTAAAAAATTATTATTATTATTATTTTTATTAGATGATTTCAACTGCAATGTGGCTTTTATGGTAAATGACTAGCCAGGTACTACAACATTAGGATTTTCCATTCATTGACAGTGTTTCCCTTTTTTTTTTTTTTCTTTTTCACAGATATCATCGACAAGAGTGAACTGAAGGCGTTCTTTGAGAGCAACTGTTCTCAGATTTATTTTATCTTCTATGAAAATTTCATTACACTGGAAAGCAACTTAAAACAAAAAGGTAAGTACAAACATTTTTCCTAACCAGCACACGCGTTAGGTGACTGCCACCCTCAGTGGTGGTTCAATAATTAACCCTGTCCCTGCTTTCTGTGGTACAATTGATAGCAAATGCTATTTTGCCCCTGACCCATATTTTCAGAACAATGAGCATAAGCCCTTAGAGAATCTATTTCTCGTCATGTTCAGTGTACCTCCAACACTTAGGGGGTAGTTGATTCATTGGGAGTGTGCTGTCATGGTAACACAAATTTGTTGTGTTCACAAAATGGCCCATATTATTGTTGCATTATTGATGAGGCTAATGCAGTATAGCTTCAGCTTATGTACTTGTTTTGTTTTTCAGGGAACAAATCTCAACGGGAGGAGCTGGACTCTATCCTCTTTATTTTTGAAGTAAGTCATTCATTTTTTAGCTGATGTCTCCATCTCTGATTCACCGATAGCTGTTACAGCCTCAACCTGTTTATTGCTCAGCTCTGGGGTGGGATCATAGTTTCCATGGTGTCATACTGCAACCCTGGATGCTACTTCCTGAATTTTTCTCAAATAGTCTGAAAATCAATAGGAGATTAGACAATTAAAAAAGGCTTAGCTCAGAAATGTACCTGTGTTACCCTGGTTTTTAAACCCTGGTATGTATGCAAATCAGATGTCTTGTGTTTGTGTGTGCAGCACGTTGTTGACTCTGTGGCCCCTCCCTCTGTTTTTCTCAGTGCTTTTATTTTGCACATGCAGGTTAAAGTCCCCCACCTTATTTTCCCACCTGACTGCGACGGCAGCTCCAGTTTCCAATACAAACAGTCAGCTCTCCGGTTACATTTGCTCAGGGCAGGGCTGCAAGGATGGCAGCAGTTAAGAAATGTGGAGCAGTCTGTTTGTCCCTTTTTTGTATCTTGTCCTAGTTTTAGTGATCACCTGGGAGCGATGTCAGAGTGTTCCCTGAAATATGTCCAACACTGAATAAGCCCCTCCAGTTAAGAAAACACTGAAAAGGATCCTTAACTTTGAGTGGGTCAGCCCCACTGACCAATTCATGAATTTGTTACAGTAGCATCAGACTGCTGTAGTCTGTCTTTAGCTATGGAGTCCTAATTTGCTTGTCAGGCGCATCTAATACAATTTGAAGACTAAAGTGTATTCCCGTTATCACATTACATTCATGTCCTGTCCGGCTTATGCACCGTATACCTAGTAATGCATTTCAGAGCATGCATTGTGTGCAATTTGTTGCCTGAGAAAACCATTTGCTGTATTGATAAGGCTTGCATCTATGGCTGTCTCCTGCAGTTTGGATAATAAGTTGGTGTCTAATCAAAAATAAACATTTCATTAAGATTAGTGAACCCCATCTGTGTTAAAGAAAAGACCTGCCTGTCCACACACACTTCCAGTCATCTGACCTGTAAATAAAGTCCGGATTCATGGCTCCTACATATTTATGGAGTCATCTTTTCAGAAAGAACTAATATTGAAAGCAGCTTAACCCTCATTTGTCCCCTTTTAGCCCCTGCCTGTGACAACGTGTGCTTTTACCCATGCACTGAGAAGATAAGCTTGCTTTGAGTGGAGTGTACAGGACAGATACAGGGGTTGCTTTGATCCTGAGCTCTGGGGCACTGTGTGGACTTTCTCGTTCTGCCATATTAGATTATGCATGTTGGGTCTGTGTGGTCATGAATGTAATATCAATGGATACATTTGTGCTGACAAACACGTACTACTATGTATCGTGTTATCCCAGAGGTTATATTATGTAACACAGGGACATGGAAGATGGAGTAAAAGATTAACTAATAACATTATTGAGGGAGATTGTGCAACCTAAGCACAGTTAGCTTATGCTAAATAGGAATTTTTTAGTCTATGTTTTATAAACCCAGTTGCTCAATGCAGGATTATACTTTCTGTAAATGTGTATCATTCGTTCAAGTCAGAGGAATCAACCAACCACAGCATAAGAGCTGGCAGCCTTTGTCCAGCCAGCCTCCAAGCAGTGTGTAGAGTAGCCTATGAAAGGATAATGGCTGGGACAAAAACCACTCTGCAGCATGGTGCTGTGTGACACACTTTAATGCTGTATGACAGGTTAAGAAGAACAACACAGCTCAGCATTGCTTCCCGTGTTATTCTTGGTAAGAACTTCCCTGAAACGCCACATTTCTGTCCTCATCTCTCTGGGAAGATGAGGAACATGGTCCCTTGCACTTGGGATCACCTGACATCCTTCTTGCTTTCAAATCTGGCTGACTTATACAGTACATGTCTCCAGCATGTGTTTGCTTTGAGCTGCCTACGTGGGGATTACTTTGCTATCACGATGAGGTATGTGACCCCTTTTTTTCCACGGGTTGCTGTGGGGGGAGCATGATCTCCCATGCTGAGCCTGTTTGAGTAATGGATATCTAGAGGGGGTAATCTTTTGTCCGTCTCCCTAAACTCTGCTGGAGCACTCCACCCCCACCCCACCAGCAGCCACCGCCGTTCCCTTCCAGCATTTCTTTGTGTCTGCTGCCACTGAGGCATCCACCACGGCAGCTGTTGATGCTGCAGGAGAAGTGACAGATGAGAGACCTGCTCTTTGTGAGAACAACACCGCTGAGGAAGCAGGATAGAAAAGTCCCTTCTTATCTCTAACAGCACACATTATTTTGATATTGCTGTAGCGTAGGTTTTTAACTCATAAAGCCTAAAACAACATTTATGCATGTGCAGCATCATGCTAACCCTAACTCTTTGACATTTGGCACCATCTTTTAAAACTTTAAATCCCATTATTATCACAGTACGTCAGTGTGGCTTTAAGTGACTTATCATTCCTTGATAGATGGCACAACACTGAGCATGCTTTCAGTTGTAGGGAAGGTAGAGGGTCGATTACTGCAAATGGTCACAATCTGCACGTGATCTGCAACTTGAAAGTAGATGTAATTTAAAGGAAAGCAATGACCCCACACATTAAGCCCAAAATTAAATAAATTCTCCTGAATGTTCTGAAGTGGTAAAGTCTAAGTTCAGACCTCAGTCTAATTAAAACTTGTCCAAGGACTTCATAATTGTAGATCACTTGGCAGAGTGGAGTGTATCAAAAAAGTGTTTCTTAAAAAAAGTCCAAGAAGCAGCATAGCTATTTTTTTTTACAGGCATCATACTATGTATTATTTTCCATGGGTGTTTTGTAGTTTGATTTACCGTATTTTCCGGACTATTGAGCACACCTGTCTATAAGCCGCTCCTGTCTATAAGCCGCTATTGAATTTATTCAAACAGTTTCATGTGGTCCACTCTGACCGGGTCTGATGTGACGAGGTTAAATGTATCGGCGGCACGGAGCTTGCTAGCTTGTAAAAAGCTAACGAGCTTCGTGCCGCCGATACAGGAGAAACACTGGTGTTTAAGCCACAGGGTTCAAAGCGTCGGAAAACAGTAGTGGCTTATAGTCCGGAAAATACGGTAGATTTGTAATGGTAAGAGTTCATGTGTTTACAAAAACAGAGGATCAGCACTTGGTGGTTGGAGTATGTGTTTGTGTCTTTTCAGTTGGTTTGATTTCAGTCTCTCTTTGACGAGTATATCTATGTGGTTAGTCAAGATGTAATCTGACTTTTTTATGCCAACCTCCTGCTGTACAGATACATTGCAACTAAGTGTGAGTAGATAACAAGAATGCTGTCGTTGACAAACACTAATTCCACAGCAAATTCAGGAGCACTTTCTGTTTTAAAAGACTGTTTCTTCTGTCACAAGACCAGAGCGAGCTTCTCAGGCCTAAAGGGACTTGTTTGTTTTCGCTCCCGTATAACTGCAGATGACCTCTCACTGTCTGAATGCAGCTCCATGCTGGTGCCATGTCGGGTTGTGGGACAGGTTAAGGGACAGCCCTGGGACCAAACAAAACTCAGAGGGAAGTCTGTACAGATGCCCTTTCTCTCCAGGATATGACCTCACTCTGACCTGTAGGCTGTCGTCCGGACCTGACTCAGCACTCTGAATTCCCCTCGTCATCCTTTCTGTAAATTCCACCCCAATCTAGGTTTTAGGCTTGACATACTGAGTTTACTTAGAGAAGTAAATCTGTCTTTCAGATGTAGTTTTTGTTATTCTTCTTACTGACTCAGGGCAGGGATTTATGTAACCAGGGATTGAGATCCAAACTTCATCATGGTACTGGCCAAAACAGCAGCACAATTATTTTTACAGAAACCTAAACAGTCATTATGCACAGTGAGCAGAGGAAAAGAGGAGACTTTTAAAAGGTAGGCAGGTTTAGTTAGACTGAGGCTTATTGTTGTCTGTCTACCATAGACATAAACATACAATTAATTGTGACATATGTTCATTAAAATTTCCCATCAATATTTAAAGGCTGTGTATGTATATAGTCAGTGATTAGTAACAGTGAAACAGCCGTGTACAGTCCTGGCTGTTTGTGCCTGGTGTAATTGCATCATTTTCTTCTTGATGCGTATCTTCCACACAGTAACTGGAACTTTGCTCTAAACATTAGCTAATGTGTCTGAGAAAATTACCCAGGGCCATTTAGCTAAGTGATTTCTTTTTCTCTCTAATTCCTCTTTATGCAGTCCCAGCTATGACTGACAGTTCACCAGCAGGGGAGTGTTGGTTAATGCATAAATGCAGATTTACTTAGCGTAGCTTGGGTCTGCACATGGAGCCGACTGAGGAGATGAGTCTTAATGTCTGAGTGCATATATGAAATACATTTTATAGATCCATAGTTTAAAAGATGCAGAATATTTTTTGTCACTAGAAAGAACATTGGTTAGCTAATTGTTGCAGATTTACATATTTAAAAAATGAATAATTTACAAATTGGGAATATTTCGTATGAGCTCCCTTCCTCCGTGTGAAATTATTTGGGCCTGATTGTGAAAAAGGATTTCAAGATGGACCTCGCGGAAGTGTGCTGCAGCTTGGCTTTCATATTGACCAAAGAGGAACCTGAAGCTGATGACAGAGCTGACTGGCACCGAGAAGCTGGGGAAAGAGTCAGATTGCATTCTGCTGCTGCCACCTACTGGCCACAGAAGAGAATGAAAACATCTTTGTTTTGCTGGTCAGGGTATTTTGATAATAATTGTCAAATGAAAGTCAACATTTTAAGTTTTTAGCTGTGTTATATTTAGATATTTTACTGGCTCTATTTACCAAGGCCTTTGACAAAAAGAAATGAGGGCAAGCAAGGAAATTTGGTTAGCATGTAAATGTGGTGGCTCACACTGCTGAGTCTCCCTTAAAAAAAGTAAGTGTGTAACTGATGTCTTTTCGCACACTGTCTTTTTTCTTTGGTAAACCAAAATATATTCTGTTGTAAAGCAGAGCCTCTGTTTCTGACTGTCATTAGTTGATTTTATTCCCTATGTCATTTTATGATCCAACTTTTCCCTGTTTTGTAAAGGGATTAACACAATGGGAATTTTCTTATTCCATCATGCACATGATTGAAATCTCAAAGCAACAAAAAGACTGAAGGCAATGTGCACAACGTCCTGAGACAGTATAATCATCTACAAGTTTTCAAAACATCCTAAACATGATGCAAATGATTACATTTCTTCTGAGAGTACTGCATGTCTTTTGCTGCCATCAGAAAGCCCTTGTAGGCCACCTCTGCGAGCAGTGTATTCTGCGTCATGTTCGGGCTCTGCCGCTGGAAACCTAAGTGCGGATCATGTAAATGTGTTAAGGCTGCAGTTGTACCACAATAATGCCCCTATCTTTATGCTGGAGTATGGCTGCAGATTAGAGTAACTCCACCAACCTCTAGTCCGGCAGACTTTGCATTCGCCTCATATCAGCCAGTAAATTCCTCATTGTTGCAGCCGCCATTCCAGCTCCACAGGGAGTTTTTCTAGGCTAGCTTCTCCATCTCATTCCCACTCTCCCTTCTCTGGTGCTCTGTGAGGAGAGAAGGGGGGATGTTATTGTGTCTGCACACACGCACACACAGGAAAAGGCTTAAGCAGCGCTCCCCTGCTGTGTTGCTGCCTAGCATAATGTCTCTGTTGGCCCAAGGAGACTGAGTGAAGGAGGCCAGTAGAGAGCCTGTACGGAGATGCAATAATCCCACGTGGGATCAATACCAAGGTGCAGCCACACGCCTGTACACGCATATCATCACGTCTGCGGATCAGAGAGAAGTTGAACAGCACAGATAGTCATCCAGCAACCTCCTTAAAGTGATGTACGCCTCTCTGTATATTCGCTGTCACTGATAATGACAAGGATTTAGTTTCAGAGGACAAGGAGAGAAAGTTAAAGATAGAGGATGATAAGGGAAGAACGAAATTGTTGACAAACTGAGACTCTCGAAACATGAAATGACTTCTGGGCCACCACAGCTCTCAGCATAAAGTGGCAAAGCACAGGGCAAAAGAATAATATCACATGTCATCTCTCAGACCAGTTTTATTGTGATCGTATGAATATTTTACACCAGAACACAATTATTTGGCTGTCCAAACAATAGAAACAAGCAAAATACATACAAAATATTGGTTGGTATGTAATAAATTTCTTTTTGCAACCTACCTAACACTTGTATTGTTTAAAAGATTTTCAGTTACATTGATTTAACAATTTCATTAATTCTAGTTTTACTGTCATTGTCGTGTCCAAAAAAAAAAAAAAATCTTGAGTCTTAAAGCTCCATTTTTCTCCAGTGCCATAAACTAACATCTCCCTTTCAAAATCTTTCTTTTTGCCTCTTTTAGACATCACTGTAGCACTTTGCATCTGAGGCTAGAAAAGACTTAATCCTTGGAGCACTGTCTTCTGTCATGCTCTGTATCCTTCTCTAACCGGTGTTTCTCACTCTCCAGAGCAGATGAGCTTTTTTATCATGCCGACCGGCGTTGGTCGTCTGCTTGAGTGGGTCAGACCTGCACATGTAAAGCAGTAAAGGACAGGCTTGACCTCTACATTGCAATCATGAAGTCTTAATGGGTCAGTGATTAGGATTTTCTGAGAAGTGAGCCATTGGGGCATCAGTTGCTCACATGGAACTGACTATTAACTAGCAGTGCATGCACACACACACACACACACACACAACACACCTGCTGCCCCCTCCCGGCCTTTTCTTCATCTCTCCAGAGGGACCCAGTTAACCTGTCGCTACATTCAAGAATAATGATAGGCTGCTGAAAGGTTAGAGCGCACTAATTGAGTTGTAAAGCGGCTGTTGGTGAGGTGATGACTGCTGTCCAGTGTCACAGGGATCTGCGGACATACTGGGCGAAGTGAAGGGAAAGGGCAACGTCACTGCTCTCCTTAAATATATACAGCTTTGGGAAAACGATCCCATTTACCAAAGCAAATGCTGTTTCCTCCCTTTATTTAAAAAAAAAAAAAACGGCATACTGAAGCAAGGATTTCTGTTATTGCTTCACCTATTGATCAACTATTGTTCTGAGCAATTCTGTGTTGATTCATATCAATGAATTGATGGTTCAGCTCTATGCAAGAACCAGTGCTGAACACCAGAGAGGACCAATGGAGATTTTCTTTTAAAGTGTATTTCAGCAGTGACAATGGTTTTAATATGTGACTGAATTCAAGTCTGATGTTGTTACTATTCCTGAACATTACCAATCTTTACTTTTTGATAACCTAACCATGACTCCTTCTATTTTCCATCAGAAAATTCTTCAACACCTGCCTGAGAAAATCTACAACCGATGGCAGTTTCACAGTATAGGTATGTACTCGTGATATCTCTCACAAACAGTTGGCACTAACTAACCATTGTGTTTTTGTAACACCTCACAGTTAGTTATACATTGTGTGTTTGTCTTTCTTCCTTGAGCTTCTGTAACCTCTAAGATACACTTTAGGGCAAGAAATGTCACCACAACCATGCCTAAGCCTTCCATAATGAAGAGAAAATAATTAGTCTTAGAAGAGGATGTAAATGGGAAATGCAAATGAGCACTTCATTTGAAATGCAAATAAGTAATTGAATTATGCTCGCTTGATTTCAGTTATGCACCAAAAAAAAAAAAAAGGAAAACCCTTGCAAGAAGCGATAACCCCAATTATAACTGTTGTTTGTCAGCCTTTGGCAGCTAAACAGTGTAGGTCTAGATCACTGTTGCAGATCTGCCTTCTCCCCCCGGGCTTGTAATTTCAAATATCAAGAGTGATCTTTGGGTGGATGCCACAGACAAATTCACCATTTTGTCTGTCGCTGGACAACAAATCATCCCAGGTTTAAAGCTACCTCTTAGCCTTCCCTGCACTTGCATAGAATTTTCCTTTCCACTCATCAGTTCAGGTGCACTGGTCAAGATGGAGAGCTGTTATTTATGTACTTCAGCCAAGATAACTTTCTTTCACATATGTTTTTTTTTTTAAATCACATTTTACACCCAGTACCATTACTGATAGAAATTCACCACCTTGTGACAATTTCCTTGTGGAGCGTAAGGTAGGTCAGGAATGACATTAATGACATTAAGGACTTGGTGGTTTTGTCCTTTTAGCTGAAGATTGCAAGGTCATAGACATTTCACACACCCCATTAAGATGCTGAAGAAAATCCTCGCAGCTTTTTTTCATGCTTTCGGCCTAAGTCCATGACCTGTGAAAGGATTTCTTTACACTTTTTTGTGTTCTTACATCTTCACAGGAAAACCACACAAACATGTTTAAAAGCTCACAGACTCACATGGCTTTGAAAAAGAATTTCATGGCTTCAAAGTCAAATCACTCAGTTAATGGTCTTAATCAGGACTTGAACACACGTGTGGAGTAGCTTACCTTATAGCCTAACATAACCTCATTTAAAAACCCCAATCTTAAATTTAAAATCACAATTGTAACTCGTCATAATGTCTTCAAGCCCACAATGTCCTCATCCGAACAGTCCTTCCTGCAGCCTGTCAACAGCATATCTTTACTTTCACATGCAGACCTCCTCCGCCCAAGGTATTTAGCAATCAGAGCAATGTCTCATTTGATTACAGTGGAACCAGATTGCCTTCATGAATACACGTTGGTGCCAACTGATGTTAATTTTCATCAGGAAAATGTGAAGCCTTGCCACTCTACCCACTAGTTTGTCAAGACCACTCATCAAGGTCAATTTGTCTCAGTGATAGCTTCGTGCTGTTTGCTGTGCCTCTGCTTGTTGTGTCGGGAGCTTCTGTGGTATATTTATACTGCAAAAAGTTTTGTTTTTTCTTTCCTCCAGGTTCTATACTGAAAAAGCTTCTACACACTGGAAACTCATTCAAAGTGAGTGCTGTGATTTATTAAAACACTACTGTAAATGACAGCATGCTAAATCTGGCTACACTGAAAGTCGTAAACGAGGAGTGCATATTTTTCTGTTAATTACATCCACCAAGTAGGTTTTGTTTTTATGTGCGTTGGTTTGTTTGTTTGCAACATCATGGAAAATTTACTGAACAGATCTCCAAAAAATTGTTACCTAAGGAACACATGAATACATTTTGATCAAGATCAGAGATTTTTGTCGGGAAAAAATCCCCAAATTCCAGAAAATCCATATTTCTTATAACAGTCAAATGTTCACATTTTTATAGATTTTGTTAAAAATATACACACACACGGATGGCAACATCTACAAATTGGTGGAGATCAGGTTTCATTTGTGGACACAGTAGATTAAAATCAGATACATGTATTTGTATTTTGCCTTGGCAGAGGTTTATGCTCTGTGGGCACTTTCTAGTTCTGTTAATTAGATTAATAAAAATGTTTTACTTCTATGTTAATAAGACCCCACTCTCCCTCCATCTAGATCCGCTGTGAGGGGATTCGTCTCTTCCTGCTCTGGCTGCAGGCCTTGAGGGATAACTGTGCTGAGGAGCAGTTCCTTATCTTTGCCTGTCTGGTGCCAGGATTCCCTGCTGTGCCCTCCTCCAGAGGGCCCTGCACCCTTGACACCATCATTTACAATCCCTTCTCCAACCCCCCAGATGGTGAGGCACAGCAGACACATATTTACAGTGACATAGATTTTGTTGCACAATCTTAAATGATGAGAGTGGTTACTCATCTAAAACTGGCTGTATTGATATTATATTAGTTGGGTTTCTTCTTAGTGGACACCTCTTTTTTTCCTTCACTTAACTCTGGTCGATGGTCTCTGTTGATCTGAGCAGCTAAGGTGGTGCCTGAGGAGATCACCCCACTGGTTCCAGCTGTGGTGGGAGAAAAAGCTGCAGATGACCCGACCTGTTACATCCTCGAAACACTACTTAAGTACATGGTCATCCAGGTAATAACTAATTTTGCAGATGAAAAAACAACACAACTATTTTGCAGAAGGAACTACTACAATAGTTAATGAGTTATGTTTGAAATTAGGGCTGAGTCCCTTGTTAGTGTGAAAAATGGTCTCGCAGAGATTTATCTGAGATTGATATTTACACCTCTGTTGGTCACAATCAGTAACACCAGAGTGGAGGACATTTTAATAATGATCCTATATGTACTTGTTTTTTGTCAGATGCTAACATTTTCAAAATCCTTTACTAAGCCGACTTTTTTTTTTTTTTTTAATTCATGGGAACATGCAGTTACCATTTATGTGAGGTATTTTACTGTCATTCTGTGTTTCAGACTTTAACCCTTTTTGGGCTGCTACAGCGGTCCACATAATCCATACACCCAGACACAACAGACTGCTATAGTGGTCCACGTGCTTGTGTTTATTTATTTATGCAAATGTACCCAGAACGCAAGCGGCTTCAGCAAGATTTTGCAGCGATATTCTTCCTCGTGACCTTTGCTAATAAGATTGTCAGATATATCGCATTCACTTTAATGAAATTAGAAGCTTTCTTCACTTTAGTTTTGGGAATAAATGCGAGTTTTGTGCCGAAAAAGAATTCGTAAGTTTGGGCATAATGGAAAATCTTTTCATATATGGTTTATAGGGTTTGGCATGCAAAATGAGCGTGTTTTGACAAGAATAAGGAAAAATTCTCTGAACCCTTTCACGAGTACTATCCCAGGTTTATCGGCATTCTGAGCAGCAGCTTCCCGGGAATCAAGGATACTCAACATTTACAGCAACCTTGTGCTACAAGTCTGAACACTAATCCTGATTTATGTTTGGATTTCATAGCATATTTGTTTTCAAGGGCACGATGTACAACTGTACATTAGCACTAAAAGCAGTATCAGTTGTTAAGTCAGTCAAGTTGTTAATCTTATGTGTACCAAGCCCAAACCATTTCACGTCTGTGTACTGGTTTCTTTCTTAGAGGAACCTTCAAACTATTGTGCAGCAAACAATATACTGTGGCTGTGTGATTGATGTTGGAACCATCTCCTCTCCCTGTAGCCTGACCTTGTCTGCCTTTGTGCTGTCTGTCTGCCAGGCATCCAGTTTAGAATGGAGGAACAAAGAAAACCAGGACACAGGCTTCAGGTTTCTCTTCAGCCTGTTTAAAAAGTACTACCTTCCACATCTTTTCCCCTCCTTCACCAAGCTCACAAACCTCTACAAGCCTTTGTTAGGTAAGGCGACATATAGAACACAGCACACAGCAGGGGTACACACACTGTACATACATTCAACAGCTGCTTTCTTGGTAGTAACTAGACAGTTTATAATGTTTACTTCTACTACTCATATTCTCCATGTGTGATACAGTTAATTCTGCCGTCTCTCTTTACATCTTTAAGTGCAGTAGCACTGTGGGTCACAGACAGGACATGTCCATTGAAAAAACATAATTAAAGTAAAATTTGTAGGCTCCACATTTCTGAGAGAGATAGTATAACATGCAGACAGTAATAGTAATAAAATTGTACCATGGTTTTTTTCCACTACTGTGGCTTTGACTGAATTAACATTTTCATTCAGCTGGGAAAAACAGAACTCCATCACACGCACACATATGGAGTTGATGCTTAACATCTTTGTCTTCCTCTCCTCTTGTTTTCCATTTTTAACTGTTCCTCTGTCCCCATCTTCAACTCCCCATCCTTCACTATACTTGATCAGACCTCCCCCACCACAGACCGAAACCCTTGTATGTGGCAGTGACGCGGAACAATGAGAGCACCTTCTGCACTAGAGATCAGTACCTGGCACCCCGTGTGGCCTTCATCACCTGGCTCGTCACTTTCTTCCTGGAGAAGAAGTATGTCAGCAGTGCTGCTGCGGCGCAGAGCGCCAAGAACGGCACCGAGGTCATTCCCAAACTCATCCAGGTGAACATGACAGTACCCTTGTATTAATCTGTGTTTCTGTCTTTAAGGATGGAGGACTGTTGAGAAAGTATTTTTGTAGTAAAACCCTAAGCACATATATCTATATATAGATGCCTGACATGAACAACAAAATCTATATTTTGTGAGTGTGTGTGTGCTCTTTTTTGTACCTAATAAACTAGCAACTGAGGGTACAGTAGCATTTTGCAGTTAATACCGTGTTTGCAATTATGGGGAGAGACAGAATGGAATTAAATGCACAGTGAATATTCTTATGATTACACACAGGTGAGAAGAATTTTGCAGTAATGACTAATACAGTAGCTCATTGATAGACTGTGGAATTTCTGGTAAATGAGATTCTAATGAACAATTATTTCAGTGTGACGAGGCAGCCCTGTAGCATACTAAAACACTCTCACTGCTCGTGGACTCTGTCTCTCTGTGATGGCCAGACTGTCACTGCAGGCAGTAGCAGCCAGGAGAAGGAGAAGGATAAGACATCAGATGGGGATACAAACGGGCCAGCGGGGGAGCCTGAGAAGAGCCACTCCAACAGCAGCACGCTGTCAGACCGACGGCCCAGTGATTCCAGTTTGTGTAGCATCGAGGAGGAGCACCGTTATGTCTATGACATGGTACATTCCATTCTGCTGTCCACCAGGGACAACGTGAATTTTGTCAACGAGGTCTTCCACCAGGTACAGTAGAGTCACCAAATAATATTTTTTTCTTTGACATTGCAAAAAATAATGACATTGGATTTATTGTACAGTTTCCATGTTGAAAAATATGTCTAATTAAGACTAGAAGGCTACACTGCTATAACATGTACTGTGTCGCCCTCTGCTGGTCTTTTATTGATACAGCATTAATGTCGTCCTACTAACAGTCTCACCTTAAAAAACATTCAAAATGTTGAATTACTTTGAATTACTCCTCAATAAAACTCTACGTTCTTCCACCAAAGGCTTTCTTGTTGCCGTCCTGTGAGGCTTCAGCAACAAGGAAGGTGATCAAAGTCTACAGAAAGTGGATCCTGCAGGAGAAGCCCAGCTTCATGACAGAGCCAGAAACAGCTACACGGGAAGATGAAGTGGATGACAGCTCTGAGCAGCTGCTCAGCACAGAGACAAACAGCATCCACGCACAAGTAAAAACTGCAGCTAGATATTGTCTGTCCTACCTTATCTGCTTAGTTAATGACTGACTACTCTGTGGCTAAAGGGTCCAAAAAGGATTAATAGTTCAGTGTAGTGAAGACAAGGTTTTTATTACATTTTTGTAAACACCCTTTTATGAAACCTAATTTAGATGTTAGCAGTAATTTATAATACATCAGAGAATTAACTTTGTATAACACTATATACAATAGAAAGTGTTTCATAAGACACCTGTGTTGAGATTGAGTGGTTCAGTGGTGGTTTTGTAACAGCTTGTTGTACATTTTTATTTGTTGTTAAAGTAGAACAAAAAGAACAAAAGCCCACACAATGATCTTAAAATAACAAAGATAAACATCTGAATCCCCCAGAAAGTTTTTGTTTTGGACAGTGCATGCTATCTGTCTTAGTACTTTTGCCCTGCAGTTGACTGGCCTGCCTCTTCTCTTGCAAGATGCTGGAGAGTCACGGTCACAGACGGTCATCCAGCTGGGGGAGGACCTACTCCTTCAGCAGTGCCATCAGTCGGGGGTTTCTCACTGAGGAGCAGAACAGGGACGTTAAGGCTGGCATCCAGCCCACACTACAGGTCTGTCTCTATGTTCAGAAGTTTTTCATATCATAGCATGTGGTCATTAAAATTAAGCAAATCCTATTTGAAGATGATCATTTTGGCTAGAATCAAACCATGAATGCTGCAGTTATGTGGTATACATTGTTGCCATTTAAGTACTGGGCTTTTTAAAAAATTGCTTGCTTACACACACTGCGTCTTCATGCACCTGTGGTCGTAGGTGTTCCTGACCAACTCATCCAATGTGTTCCTGCTGGAGCCATGCCAGGATCTACCTAAACTTCTGGATAATCAGGTTGAGGTGTGCAAAGGTGTTCTCAGCATTTACCGGCATATGATCATGGAGCACACCATGAACACACAGACATGGTTAGTGAGATACACACAGAACATGTCTTCAGAGCACCTTGTCCACTTCTGTCTCTTACTCCTTCATGACTGTCAAGTGTAATCAGACTTTACTGGTAAATCTTAATGGTTTTGGGATGACTCTGTGCTACTTACTGTGTCTTCTGCAGGGAGCAGCTGCTGCAAGTACTACTGAGAATCACTGAGGCAGTGATGAAGAGGCCACAGGAAAACCAAAGAAAAGACATCTTTGCTGAAAGTTTAGCATCGATACTATTTAGGGTAAGCTTGTATGTACTTTGTTTTACATGACCTGATGCAGGGTATATCATGGATATGTCATCTATAAATGGTTTTACTTGCTTTTCAGAACATTGAATGTACAAAGTCCTGTGCAATTTTCTTTACAGCCAGAATTTGTCACCTATAAATTTACTGTATATTTAGAGTGTGCATATGTGTCTGTCTCAACTGGGATATTTGTTGTGGGAAAAGCAAGAAAACACTACATCACATTAGAAGTGTCAATTTCTTGGTGCGACCCTGTCTGTCAATGCTAATGTGTCTTTCCCTTTCTGCTGTTGCATTCAGACCATCATTGTGGCGTGGGTGCGAGCCAACCTTTGTGTATTTATCTCCCGGGAGCTATGGGACGAGCTGCTGGCAGTACTGTCCTCTCTTACCTGCTGGGAGGAGCTGGTGACTGAGTGGGCCAGCATCATGGACTCACTGACGGCTGTGCTGGCACGCTCTGTTTATGGCCTGGACATGGCCAACCTGCCTCTGGACAAACTCAGCGAACAGAAGGAGAAGAAGCAGAGAGGACGGGGTGAGGGGAAGAAATGGGAAAACATGGAGATTGGGAGAGTTATAATTTGAAGGATTTGAAATGAAAAATAATTGTGGTTTCTTTACAACTGTTCCCTTTTTTTTTTAGACTTAACTTTAGAATGGCTAGTTGTGTTTGATCCTTTTCACTTGGACATTGTTGTTGTTATTCTGGATTTGATTATTACGTAGCTTCTACCTAAATAACTTCAGCTGATCACAATAGCGTTTGTAAAGCTTCGAAAAGTCATTATGATCATAAACTGCATTAACCCAAACTCAGACTGATACAGTAATTCCAGTAGCTCCAATTTGTGAACACAGATCTATGATATATAAGCTAACATCAATCAGTGAGTCAGATGTCTACTGCACTGATAGTGATCCAGACAGTGACTGGAAAACATCTCCTGTTAGAGGTTATCCTATAAACCAGCGGTCCCCAACCTTTTTTGCACCACGAACCGGTTTGATGTCTTCATTATTTTCACGGACCAGCCTTCAAGGTGTGGCAGATAAATACAGCAAAAATCAAATAACATGACCGGAATTAAAAAAAACAAGAACAAACAAATGTTTCCCCTCTGTGAAGAAGCTCTCAAAAGACTTTTGGTTTCTTTTACTCATTTTTTTCGCTAGTTTTCGGACTTATTTTTTGGCAAACGTATGTGATCACGTGACCGAGACAAGTGTATTGATGTGTCAAGAGACACAGATGAAAGTTAAGTCAGAGAGAATCTGGTCGTTTTTCAAAATAAAACATCTTTCAGACTATAACGATCAATGCAACGGAATTTATATAAATCATTAATTCTTTCTGCACGGCCCGGTTATAAATGCCTCACGGACCGGTACCAGGCCCCGGCCCGGTGGTTGGGGACCACTGCTATAAACCACTCTTCATGAACCAAAGAAAACTGTCTTGCTTGTTTACTTGTCAGTAACTGACACTTCAGTACTCAGTACATGTTGTTGTTTGCATGTCAGGCGTGATTCAAGACTCTCAGAAGGCTGCGGCTGTTGCACGTTCATTCTCATTGAGTTGGAGGAACCAAGGGGAGCAGGGCGGCTCAGGAGTCCAGGAGCCCATGAGGATTCGCTCGGCCACTACTTCAGGAGCGCCTGGTGTGGAGAAGGCCCGGAACAATGTCCGGCAGAAGGCCTCTGGTAAGTTGCTGTGATGTGATCCTGAAAGGTGTTGCCTTTATAAAACAATCCCCATGTGCACTATTCTATATCCATGTGTTATCTCCTGCCTTTGTCTGGGACACCATCACAGTACTGATAAGTCTTTGCAGCCCAACTTCAGACCACAGGGTTTATCAGATATGTTTATTGTGTGTGAAAGTCTTCAGACAGGTCCGTGTGTGCACTAGCCCAGGTGCCGTTGAAAGGCCCAACACCGTAGACAAAGAGGCCAGCAGATGGCCCCCATTGTTTCCCTGACATGTCACTGGCCAATGTCAACATGTTTCCATGTCAGCTCGATTGCAGGCATACAGCACAATCCCCTCTGACAGCATGTCAAAGGCCAGCTTTGGACGCCGCAAACACCCCTTATCTGATGGGAAAGTGGCAGGCTAATTATAAGTTGAGCTTGGAGGCAGCAGTGTAGTAAGTAGCTGCAGTGCCTGTCTTGCATGTCTTAATTTTGTCTAGACAGAATCTTAATGTGGGGGATAAAAGGCAGAGACGATGCCTTTTTGTTTCTGGCCTTCCTCCTCTCCAATTACCACCAACATTCGAAAATGACGAGCTTGTTGAGCAAGGAGCAGATGTAGTTGTGGCTGAAGGATAACGTCTTAGAAGGTGTGCAGTGTGTGTGCGCTCACACATCTATTATGTGTCTCATATGCATGTTTATGCACCTATTCTGTTTATTTGTATCTGTGTACAAGCAAAGATGGACATTAAACACTACCGCTTCAAATTCCCTTCCCTTTCTTTTGGCCTAATTGGATTTCTCCCACATTGATCTTCAAAGGCCCAGCAGCCCTCCTCCCTACTCCTCAAGAGAAGGCCCACACATCAATTGCACGGCAGTTTTTGATAGTTTCATTAAGAGTGTAATTAATGCTCATTAATATGCATAAATGGGAAGCAGTGGTGGGCTGTAGCAGAGACGATGTATCTCTCGCTCTGAAAGGCATAATTAAAGTGTGCTGAGAGCAGAGAATAGAACTGTCCTCTTTCATTGCTCTCTTTGAGATTAAGCCTGAAGTGCTATCCAGACACAATGGCAATGCCTCAGCATTGACAACTGTCAAAACTTGGTTGCACTTATGCATGCAAATCCATACTAATATTGTTCTGAGATCTTGTTTCGATAAAGGAGAAAAGGGCTCAATATTTCATTATGGTACTCATTAAGCTTCTCCAACTACAGAGACCCAGTTGAACCAGCTCTCACTCTGCCGTTGGTTATCGAGTGGTTGTAATTATACATATTTATGTCTAGGTGGTTATATAAGACCATACAGGAAATACAATTAAGGTTAGTATGTTTGGCCTGTACACAGGTAGTTTTTATGAGATATAACAATATCTAATTATGAGACAGAAACACTCCATTCTTATGTATTTATCCTGAATATAGTAAAGGATGTAATAAAGGATGTACTTATCTAAGAAACAAAAGCTAAATATAGCCTATGTCTCTGAGCACAGGGGTTTTTTTGGGCAGATAGTTTGATTGCTGCTTATTATGTCACAGTTTTCTAACTGTTTTAGTACCCTATGCCTTACAAACCCACATATTTCAAAACTAAACAAAACAAAAAAAACAGCATCAGTCTAATCTAGTGCCTTACTGAAGTGTTACTTTATTGTAGCTACAGCTGTATTGTGTTTGTAACAGTTGATAAGTACACACCAGACACCAGACGTTATTCAGGTGAGGTCTTTATGTAGTTTAGTTTTTCAAGTAAAATGAGCCACTCAGTCCAGGAAAAAATGAAGCATCCATTTACAAAAACTTTACTATTATTATTGTATTTTATAATTAAAAATGTTATCTTTGATTTTTTTGTGAAGGCCATAAATACTGTTGTTGTACTGTGTTGTATTCTGGGCATCTTATTGTATTCCCATCTTGATACTGGATTTTTTTTTAACTGCAGTGTAAATATGTAAAACACACTGTAAAGTTGTTGAGTTTTATATCATAAAATAATTTTTAAATCCACAAATATCTACACCAGTGTCAGCACTCACCAAGCTTGCATCTGAACACAGTGTTTATTCTCCCTGTATTGATGTTATTACAGTTCTGTCTCTGAGCCACAACTCTGTTTCTTTCTGAAACTTCTTCCACATATTCACATTTCAGCACTGAGGTCAAACTCCACTTTCCTTATCAAGAATGTATTTAATTAATGGAAACTCTGAATACTGTCTTCTTCCCTTTACCTCTTTTCTGTTTCCACTGTCTCTTTCTTTTTCCTCTTCTTTCTCTTTCCCTGATGGAAGCTAAGCGAAGCCAGTCCATCAGCAACTGTGTTCACCTATACGAGGCTTTGCCCACTACTAAAAGTGTTCCTATGCTGCTTCACACTGTGAGCTCTTTCTTGCCTGGTATCTCTTCTGGTAACTCTGCTTGCTCTCACAGACTCTCAGGTAAAGTGGATTGTGAGAGCTGTGTGTGTGTTTGTGTGTTTGTGACCTCCACCCAGCCTTTCCCATCCATCAGTGACAATCTTTCATATATCACCATTTTAAGTCTTGTTTGTCAGAGTGTTAGGCTTACATAGGGCTTTAATATCAGCTCCTCTCATTGGCTAAAAATACTTAATAAAAGTCTCCACACAGCTTCACTGACTTGTTTAGTCCGTCACAAAGATATGTTGAGAGTGTGCATCACCACTACATGTCTGCATGTCCTACTTTCCCCACTATGTTCGGATGAATGTCAAACCCTCATCTATATTGTTTCTGCAAAATCGCTCAATATAGCAAAAGACATATACTCATGTTTCCATTTTATGAATATATTTGATCCGTCTTGGAGCACTGCTTGATCACATTGTTTCCTCTTGACTGTCAGATGTGGAAGAGTGTCAGCTGTCAGAATGTGGAGGAGAGGAGGAGGTGGGAGGCAGGGAAAGCCCCTTGCCACGTAGCAGCAGCACCTCGGACATCACCCAACAGCTGTCTGACACTTTGCCAGGTATATCCACACACATTTCAACTGTGTCCTGACTGGTACCTGGAGCTGTGATACAAGGGAATCATCCACTATCACAAGAAAATAGGAGTCATTTGTCTGATGTCTGGTCGGTTTATTATTGAACCTTTAAAAAAAAAAAAAAGCAATGCAGTCACAATAAATCAATCCTTGTTAAGCCTGTTATGTTCAGTTTGTGTTGACACTGATAAATATTGTAGATACTAAAGCTGTAGTTAGACAGTCTGAAGCACTCCTTTGATGGATAATTATTTTTTAGATCTGTGGCGCTTTAGATTTTTAGTAGCACTATGGTGCTATTTTTCTGTGAGTGAGTCTTGTTTTATTCATCTTTGTTTATGTGCAATGCAGTTTTACCAACAGTGTAACGTTATTTCTCTGATCACCAGAGGACAGTAACAGTCCTAGATATGCTGCAATGCCCCACCCAAAGCAGTGATGAAGAACAATGCTAGCTAGTGAGATGGATGCCTTCTGTTCTGCTCATCATTGCTTCCTCCTTCAATCCTTTGGGCCGTGATCCTGAAATTGTTCCATCATTCATGATGTTTGAATCCCAAGACGGAGAAGTTTGAGGTCTTTGTATAAACAGAGGAGGACCTAAAAATAATTCTATAGGTTACTCTAGGTAGTCAGTAGTTTATTTGACTATAGATTTAATTTTGAACATTTATAAATGTTTTATTGGTCCTTGTTGTAATTAGACCTGTTACTGTAAGTCTACACATTTGATAGTTGAGAGGTTGTGTGTCAGAAGGAGGCTCTTCTTGGAAAACTACCCTGGCATGAGCAAGGATGTCCTGTTTGGTAAATCACTTCTTTTCCTAGTATATCACTCACATCCCCACTGGGAGAAGCTACAAAAGATGCAAGTGAAGGAAGAGAGGAGCCATGTTAGTCTAATGGAGAGCACCCATGGATCTAAACAGTGCAGAATGCAATCACTTAAAAATTCAGCATCGTAAATGTTTTATGAGGAAGGAAATGCATTCAGCATATTTCGGACATCAAGGATACATCGTGTGTTACAATGAATGTAAACATCATTTCTTTAGAAAACAAAAATCCCCCAAGACATTTTAAATTTCTTGCTCAAATGATGAATGTGTTGCTGATGTTTTACTTGACTGTTTTTTATGTTTTTGTCAGAGAAATCTGTGTGCAGAGTTTGACTCTAGGCAACAGCTTTAAATTTATTCACTGAAAGAGGAATGTTTTTTATGAGCGTTGAAAAAGATTTTAACACAATGCACTTTATAGTGTAGTAGGAGAGAGCTTGTTTGAGCTCTTCTGTTTAACAGTAGTTACACATTTAAAACGCAGGATGATATTGAATGTCTTTAGGCCTGACTGCAGGGTTAATTTTTAATCTCTGCCTTTCTATGGGTGCATTAAGGTAGTTTGGAACAATTTTCTTATAATTTAGGAAATCTTGTTTTCTTGGATGGATTTTTATTTGGAATTTTATTGCATTCAGCCCATTAAATTTAACCCAAGGACTGCTTACAACATCTCATTTTGCCTTTCAGCCCAGAAGAGAGAGTACTCCCCTACTTCCTGTGGTTCTGAGGGCAGGAGAGAAAACAATGAGCCACCAGTGGTGAGGAGATTCATCCTATATTTCAATATTATGTTAAAGAAATAAAAATCAGCCATACAAGTTTCTTTTCCTTAATGTCTGTGTCTGTATTCCTAGATCCTCATCCGACAGAGCAGCAGTCCAGCTGAGACAGAGTGCAATGCAGAGGGACACACAAACTACACAAGGCCCAAGCTTCGAGAGAAAAGTGAGACCACTTATTGCTTCTGTAAAATGATCATAATTTCATTATCTGTGGAGCTGTAGCTGAGTGAAACACCAAAGTATCTGTAGTGACGGTTCTGATTCACAGGTGTCTGTATTAACCTTTTTTTTTTTTTTTCGGTTTCAATTCCTTCCCTTCCTAAACCAGGTGAGAGCGTAAGCAGCGAGACATCCAACGGCTACCTCAATGAAACTGAAGTTACCTGGCAGGCATTTGATGAGGAGGCTGACACTCAGTCCACACAGTCAGCCCACATGGACGTAACAGCCGATCCCCAGAGCCAGGGGAGTCTGCTGCTCAGCCACAACGAGGCTCTTGCAGGTACAGCAGCTATTAAGAACTCACCCTAAACAGAATAGTATCCTATAACTATTACTAATAGAGAGTCTGTATTATTAGATTCTTGTAATCAGCACAGACAGTCAAACACCTTCAGGATAAATGAGCCTAGTATCTGTCTTCCTCACCCTTGAGGGATGGATTAGTCAGAGCTGGGTACAGAGACCCAGCATCTGCTACAGTACTTCTTTAGTTAGGCCATTTAATCTTTTAAATGTTCTCACAGCTTGTTCCTGCATAGACTGTGTAGAGAGATGGACACAGCAACCAGGCCTCAAAGATGAAACCAATGCCTAAGTGTAAAAAATGGCAGTACCACTGATGGCTACTAGATGCTGGCTTGAAAAAAAACTCCTGTTGACTTCAGTTCAAAATCATTAATTTCAATCATACAGTACTAAGTCAGTAGATTTTTTGCACGTCATTCATTAGCTAAGTTCAACTCTTCTTGTTAGTGATGCGGTGGTCCCTCTGAAAATCATTTCATCATTAAATTAATACTGGGTCTCAAAAAGAGGAAGACTAAAAAACAATCAAACATTCACTTAGCTTTTAGTTCCCCCTCCGTCATGACTGATGGAGAAATGGTTGTCCGCCTCGCTGCTCCTCCCACCCTTGTATGTAAACTTTGTCTGTTTCCTACATTGTGGTCATAGTGTCCCTGTGCTCCCATCCTCAAACCCAGTTTTATTCCTGTTGCCTTGTCGTTTTTAGGTCCTGAGTGTGCCCTCCCTCCCCACTCTGCACCCCCGTCCTACCACCACAACCACAACCACTACCACTATCCCCAGAACCCCCCCGCTTCACCAGCCTTGCTGGTGCACACAGAGTGCCCGCGGGACTGCCCCCTGGACGACACCATGCATCAGTCTGTCTTACACATGCCACACCACTTGGGTACTGCTCCTTAGCTGCTACTCACCATATAGACCATAAAGTCTTCATTTACCGTTGAATCTCCATGACCTGTATTTCAGCCTGACCTTTACTTTTGTCAAACTACCATTTTGTTGTGTTTTTCATTTTCTCAAAGCAGATCTTGTTAATTTATTCAACTACATAATTATCTCCTCCATAATTTTCTCAACGAGTGGAAAAAATAAATAATACTTTCACTCTTTCATATTTAACCATGGATCTGCTTCACTATCCATCTGTCATTTCCAGTCCTTTACTCCCTCCACTTCCCATTTTTCCTCTGCTGCCCACTAGGTGGCACTCTGCTCCCACGATTCTTTTTGGGTGATGCATGTGATTTGTGCCTGTTTCCCAAAAGCGTTTCAGTGCTTTAATTACTTGCATACAACAAAGTCTTTATGCTTAAATGCATTTGGGAAACGGCACAGAAAAAACTAAGGATTTGATCAACAGCTGCTCAGACAATGACATTATAGCTCTGGGGATTTATTCAACTCTAATTATATTTTAGTGTTTTCATAAAGGTTGTTCTGCATATGTTGACTGAATCCTATTCTCAATAAAATTCAATTTATTTTACTTTGTATTTGGTTCTGGCAAATACAGGTATAGGTGTCACCAAACTATTTATTCTCTAACTCAAATTACCCAAATCTCTCTCTCTGACCATGCAGACAGCAGTGAGTGTCTGGCTGATGATGTCAGCATCATTGCTGGTGGGACTCTGACTGGTTGGCATGCTGATTCTGCCTTTGTCCTGTGGAGGAGGATTCTTGGTATCCTGGGAGATGTCAACAGCATCCGCTGTCCCAAAATCCATGCCAAGGTCTTCTCCTATCTCTATGAGCTCTGGCACAAGCTGGCCAAGGTACAGTAGGGAGATGAGTAACCTCTGAGAATGAGGCAGAAAAACAATGACACCTACTCTCACAAAGACAGAATAATATTTACATGAACATTATTCCAAAAATGATGATGACTTTTAATTATTTTTTGTGTTAAACAGAGATGTATTTTTAAGGATCAGAGATGCTTGTGGTTTTTGACTGAATTTAGATTTGTCTTTACAGATCCGGGACAATCTTGGAATCAGTGTGGACAACCAGTCCTCTCCTCCCCAGCCTGCCTTCATCCCTCCTCTTCGAATGCTTGCATCCTGGCTCTTCAGGGTATGAATTACACATAGGCTCAGAGACAACAGTCACAAAACTCACAATAACTTAAAATATTCAAATTCTTTGAGGCACTACATGGTTTTATAATTTAGAAGGTTTTTATTTGTTGTTTAGATTTGAAACACCTCTGGTAGCTAGATCCCATAAAAATGATATAAACCAAACAAAGCAATTCTTAAAATATCATAGTTATTGTAATAAACTTCCATATACTGTTTTAAACAATATCTGGTACAGGTTTTCCTTGAAGAATTCTGTAATGCTCAGGGAGCAGTATCTCTTTTTTGCATCAAACTAAATGTTTAGTTTTGGCAACATTACAACTTGACGTGATGTAATTGTGCTGTTTCAGCATATCCATAGAAACAAAAATGTTGCAATATAAATTCAAAATCAGGTTGCAACTGAAGTGGCAGAGTAATATAGCATATTAATCAGCTATTGTCGTCATTTTAATGCTGACCTCTGTTCTTCACAGGCCACCATGCTGCCAGCAGAGTACAAGGCTGGCAAGCTGCAGGCCTACAAGCTGATCTGTGAGATGATGACCAGGCTCCAGGATGTGCTCCCCAACAGTGATTTTTTGGTGCACCTCTACCACATCATGCACAAGGGCTTCACCAGTGATGATCAGGTACAGCCTCAAGGTGGCTCCAGCTGTCGTTTGTTCTTTTTTCTCACCAGCAGATGGCGCATCAGTCCAACCCATGTGGTGCAGTCTTGAAAACAAAACTGGAGAACTGAATTGTTTGTTGTCCCCAATGTACTTTTTAAATATGATGTGTAATTTTTATGACTTAGTTTTTCTTAACTAACAAGTTTATTCAAAATCAAGTTGAGGACAGGCAGGATTGAAGACATAAAGGTGCTCTGCCGTTTAAGATTATGGCTCAGTTTTTTTTTATTATTATTATGAATTGCTGCTCTAAACGGTACTTGTGTTTTGGCATCTGACACTTCTTTTAGCTACACCCTTCCTCATTTTCAAATTCTGAAAGATAAGTGGAGACAAATGGAGTTTCCCAAAACAAAACAAAGGACAGTGTGGGTAGAGGTTTCATTGGGAGCAAGTGTGTATATTTATATATGTACACATTTATATTTTGTCCTCATGGCTGGCTCGTTATTGGATCTTGGCAGTGCGTCAAGCTTATTAGAATGTTTTCCGTGTGGTTAAATAATGTTTTGAGCCCCCGCCGTGTATACGTGATTAATTAAGGATTGACGTCTGTCGCGCTCCGTTAGACTGACATGTCAGCCAGAGGCCCAGAGTAAAGCGGCCTCCCTGCCTGTGTGTACACGAGTGTGTGAAGGAGCGGGAGGGGAGCCTAGGGAGGAACGTAGCGTTGAGTGGAGCAATGAGGGGGACACACTGTGGGGACCAGGCAGCATTCTCAAGCTTTTGTTGTGGCTCTGTATAATGTGTTGGGGGGCCGTAGCCAGACTGGCCACTGAAGCATGCTCAAATTGGCTGGAGAAAAGAGTCCTCACGCCACACAATAGAGGACAGCCGCACGCCTGCTTAACATAAGAAAGTGGCTTTTATTCCTCCTCCCCCCCACTCTGCCTTCACCCCCACTCCCCACTGCACCTAAAAAAAAGAAGAAAAAACAGTTATTTATGCAATTTCCTTCAAAACACATGTATAATTTTAAGTTTTTCTCTTTTTTCATACATTACTTTTTTATAAAAATAAAGTAGATACAGGGTAGAGAGCAAAACATCTTATTTGATTATACATGTGCAGTAAATTAATTATTTAAACATATTGTTTGTGTTTTGTTTTTTAATAAGTGTTTTTAATAAGTAAGGTAAGGTATATTTATAAGTAATGTATATTTAGCTTCTAAAATATTCTTAATTCTTGCTTTTATGTTGCATGTTTTCTTTAGTCTACCTGTCCTTCAAGAAACAAATTATACTTTAAACAGTCATGTTTGATCCCAGTGTAAATCCTGACCAGTAAAAATCCACTAATCTTAGAGGAAAAGGACACTTCCCTTGGAGGGATTCTCCTTCGTACTGACAAAGTACCAAGGTCAGAGCTATTGTCCTGATTGTCTGCCATTCTCTGGTCACTGGTCTGAAAAAGGCAAGACCACAGCACAATAGCAGTAATCTATCTAATAGGTCTTCAGTCTGGACTGCAGCAGTCAACAGCAGATTTGACAAAATATTAGCTAAAAGCTTTTATGCATATATTCACTTTCCATTGTGTAGGTGAGAGAAAACATTAGTCAACACCTATTATACTTGAATGCACTAACCTTCAGGGTACAAGTGGATAAACACTATTGCCCGCCTGCGCAAAACTATATCCTCCTCACCCCTTAGTTCATCTTGTCACCGCATAAAAGGACTTGTTTAATTTATAACTGCCAGATTAAAATGTGCTGGTTGACCCCTCAGCCACAGACGTGACTACTGATTAAAACTTCTCACCTCATAGTTATGCAGGTGGGTTATATCCTTTCATAAGAGAAAATCTGTTCTGTACTAAAGTGGAAATTTCCACTTTTAGAAAATAAGACCACCATTTTCTGATACAGTGCAGATTGATGTAATCCAGAGTGAACCCCCACCACCCCAGAGGCCAGCAGGTGGAAAGCGTATGGTTTCCTGGAGATGAGGCCACATAAAAAAGGCCTGAGGTGGCTCCATTCAGAGTTACGTTAATGCACCTTTTGTTGATGCAGGGCCCACTGGCTACACAACGCTGTGAGCAGTTATTCCTATTTCGCATTTCTCAATTCTGATTTCTGTACACACACCTCGAACCAGGTTCCCTGTACTTGCACATACAATTGAAAGCACTTTGCATTCTACATTTGTGGCTTCCTCTAAAATGCTCATTTCAGGCAATCAGGAAACAGTTTGTTGCCTGCTAATTACCTCTGACTGCACTGCACATTATGTTTCAGAGGTCAATTACCAACAAAATGAGGGTAAAATGGGCCCTCAATCCCGAAGCTCTTCCCACCAATTTTCCACAGGCGGTGCTAGTGTTGGTTTGACTTCCTACTTATTGCCTCTGTGTGTTTATTCTATTCTTGTTTTGTTCACCTGCATTCCCTGTTTACTAAAGCTTCGAGTGATTAATGTCACAGATAGATAGGTGTGTGTGTGTGTGTGTTTGCTAAGGTTGCTTGGTTCAGCTAGGAACAGGCTGATGTTTGAACTGTCCGATTTACACAGGTTTATGGCCAAGAAGGCAGGTGTTTCTCGCGTGGACCTTGCCTTTGTACACAAATATGGTCGTACATGTCTCAGATAAGAATTACAACAATCTCTCTGCCTTATTTAGATGTTGCATCCTTGTACCAGTATGCTCTTCTCCTAAATAGGAGTATTTCTTCTGTGAGTAAAGAGCAAATAAATACATTTTCTAACATAAAAGGTCTAATATCTGAATATAGCATGGAAAACCTGTATGTTCTTATTGAGTCTGGTATTACACTGTACATACTTGAACAGTTTGTGCTCAACCCTCTGCAGTCCAGCATATGTCAGTATTGAAAGAGCACCCATCTGCCACAGAGCCGCCCGTACCTCAGCAAAACAATACCTCGTCCCTGGGTTTAATTACAGGTTCGCTTGTGTATGTACATACATGTGACTCATGAAAGTTGTGGGCTTTTGTCCTCCCTCTTTTCCACTGTTGAACAATCCATCTGCTGTCTCACTTTCTCTCTCTCTTCCATCTTTCTTCCCACTCTGTTTTTTCCCCTGTGTACTGGCATACTGTTAAGTTAGAATATTTAGCCTTCCTTGGAGTGAAGTGAAAAGCTCTCTCCCTGTCACGTCTCTCACGTGGTGGCCCATTTACAAAATATTTCTGTTTCTGCTGTACCCCACCCACACTCAAAATGCACCAAATGCAAACCAAATGCAACACCTTCAGCTCAAACTATAAAGATAGTGGAGAATTGTTAAGAAATTCTGTTTCAGTTTATTCCTATATCAAGCGTGTTGAGGATGTTGATGCAGGAATGATTGTTTTCCTCATAATAACATTGATCTGTGTGTCAATGCTTCTCATCAGGATATTTTGAACACCATCATCCGCTCCTGCTCTCCTCGATTTTTCTTTCTTGGCCTTCCGGGCTTCACCATGCTGCTTGGAGATTTCATCACCGCTGCCGCCTGTGTCCTCACCTCCAACTCCTCAGAGGTACAAACTCACTTTCAGATTTATAATAAGAGTCTAATCTATGACTCAAGTACTAGAGAAATGCTTTAAGGTCTTTCTTTTTTTTTTTTTGTTTAAGAGTTTTTAAGTGGAATACCACTTAAAAACTCAGATCTTACCTTTTTAAGATGCAAAGCACTTCTGGTAAAACAAGGAAATAGATCATTATTTTCTACAAAGATTTCAGTTAAATTCAAATTGAGAAGTTTTGCCAATTTTTGAATTATTCATCATGATTACCGTATTTTCCGCACTATAAGGTGCACCTTAAAGCCTTTATTTTTCTCCAAAACCGACAGTGCGCCTTGTAATCCGATGCGCCTTATATGTGGATCAATATTGGTTAATTATGGCTACTGTAGTCAGGGGGCGTATGTTGTGATTGCACTAACGTTTGATTTACCGTAGTGGTATCAGACTGTTTCTTTTACGTGTTTACTGAATCAGGGAAAAGTTCCCTCCACGTTTGTGATGCACTAACTACGTGATAAAAAGTTGCACTACCTGTTGTACCTTGCTGTTGGTAAAAGATAAAACTACGTCACTGACGTTACCTCGGAGAAAAAAATAAAACAGCTGTTCATGTAGCTTTGAACTGTGACAAATGGAGTTGGAAATACATTGTTTTCAACGAAGGCGGCGCAAATACCGGTAAGAGCTACCGGTACGTACGGTACTGTATTGTGAATGTACTAGCTTGTTTTGGAGTGAACGGAGTTGTCAGAACGTTGGTTTGTTTTATATCAATAAAGTTTGACTGATTGACTGATCTGACTGTTTTGTTGACATCTAGATGGATGATAACACAACCCCAGCCACTACAGTAGTTTCTATTCTATGCGCCTTATAATGCGGTGCGCCTTATATACGAAAACAGTTTTAAAATAGGCCATTCATTGAAGGTGCGCCTTATAATCCGATGCA